>VSMD01132648.1:0-88076 GCA_008750895.1 Mirza zaza | reverse complement strand
CACACTCAGAAAATCACTGGACTACACATTGATTTCATTACCATTTTATAATATAAATGGAGAAATTTTAGAAAATGTATCAGGGAATACCATTGTATTACAATTTGTGCATTAAGGATATATTGTCGGTTCTTTTTTTCTCCTCAAAGGGTCCATCTTGTTGGGAAGATGTCCTAATTCCAAACCGGATGAGTGGCGAATGCCAGTCTCCAAACTGCCCTGGGACTAGAGCGGTAAGTACCTGGTCAAATTGACTCTTTTTAAAACAAGGAAATGATGGGGGAAATGAGGGAATTAGAATGGAGACAAAATTGCCAACTCACTTTTCTTCCATCTACTAACATTCACCAAAAGTGTTGGGCTATGCAGACACCTGGGCAACATTCACCAAAATCCCACCTGTGCCCGCACACCCCCACCCTCCAGCCTCTCTTTCCTAGCAGCTTCATGGCTTTGGCGACTGCGTTGGAATGTGCTGATTTAAACTCCTTACAAGTGGTCTTCATGGACCATAAAGAAGAGGCTGAGAAAAGGAGGGCCAATTCAGAGCCTAGTCAAAGAAAAATAACAAAAGTTAATCTTTTTCTAGATGTGGTGATATTTTATGTTTATCTTCCATATTATTCAAAGATTGCGCTTTTTTTTTTTTTTTGCTTTATTTCTTCCTAGCTTTCATCAGCAGTTTTCTGACATAGTAGACTCTTCACTCTAGCGTGAGTGATGAGCTTTATAACTGAATTATTCCCTTCTTCTTTGCAATCCTTTTTTTCTTTGCAAGCATATGCCATATAGTTCACGTAGAATGGATATTTCTAGGACAAGACACTGAACTCTGAATTTATTTTTAAAATAATTTTACTATTATGGTCATGTTTGTGATTAGTGTATTGTTTTACTTTTTACCTCAAAAATCCCTGGGTCCATCATAATCTGACTGTATGTATTTCCTGAGCTATAAATACTGTTACGGTGCCAAAAGAAATGTCAAAGTTAGTCTCCCAACTGTCAGAGCCAGCTGGCAGGTAGTATCTTCTCTAAGGAACAAAGTCTGCAACAGCAATAGGTACAGTGTTTGAGCTGGAATCATTAGATGTGCCTTCTCTTGCCAATCTGCTGGCTGAGTGCAAGGGTAGCAGTGTAGCAGTGAGCTGCAGTATCCTCCACCAAGCTAGGGATAGGGACTAGGAACAGATTTTTATTAATGCAAACCCTGAAGAAAGAAATCCTGAAGAGAAATAACAACTTGTATGTCACTCATAGATACCAAAGCATAATAGAGTCTTGCAAGTTTCCTACTGGGATGAAATTAAAGTGTACATATTTTATAGGACGTAATTCTCAAGTATAGTTACAAATAAATGCATGTGTATAAATATAATGTGTATGTGATAGCATACATAATATGTAGATATAATTGCATATAAGAATATAATTATATATATATATATACACAGATATAGATCTTCATACATGTATATAACCATCCGTACAAGCATATATACATACAACCATCCACCCATCTACTCATCCACCCTCAGGTATATGTGACATTGTGGTCTCCATATCATCTTTACAGTAATGTGAGGTCCTTTGAAAATAGACTTCTGTCATTGACAGTGTGACTGACTCTCATATACCTTGATAGTAATTGGCAGGATTTAGTTACAGGAGAAGAGACAGTTCAGCATCTCCAAGGATCTTGCTTCATATCAGCCAAAGGGGTGGTGTGGAAAAATCATGCCCTTTGCTTGTTGAATATTTAACTTACCTTAGATATCAATACATAGAAGTCAGCATAAATAAACTTATATTACAACTGTATTTCTGACAGCATGGTAAACTGATACCCCTAAAAACCCCTTGCAGTGCACACCATGTAAAAAACACTGGATTAAATCACAGAACATGTTTTTTGTTGTTGTTGTTGTTGTTTAAGATACGGTGTCTCACTGCATTTGTCAGGCTGGGGTGCAGTGGCTGTTCACAGGTATGATCATAGTGCACTAAAGCCCCGAAGCGGCCTCAAGCGATCCTCCTGCCTCAGTCTCCCAAGTAGTTGGGACTACACAGATGAGCCACTGTGACAAAACATGTATTTTTGAAAGAATAGTTATGCTGAAAACATAGAAAAGTTTATATGCCAAAAATGAAGAGAAAGCTGGACTGTGGAGAGGAAATTGTGTAAGCTGTAGCCAGCTCCCACCCTGGGATGACTACTGACCCCTGGGGGCTAGAACTGCAGACTGGGCAGACATACAAAGTAGACTTCATTAGAGTTTGGGGCCTCTTCGAGGTGGAAAGTGCAACTACAGAATCCAAAATAAAGCAAGAACTTATAAAATATGGCCACTTGATTAGATCAACTGGAGAGGAAGGTAGTAGGAATCCTTGCCTATTTTGTACCTACTCTAGCTAGAAGAGAAAATGTTACCCCTAAGAATTAATAAGGACAAACCCATTTTTACCTGATTTGGGGGACTATAGTCACTTCTCCTGGGTGGCACATGAAGTCCTGAGCCCTGAATGTTGTCTAACGTAGTCATGTAGTCATGAGTTGATAGTTCTAGCTACTGGGCCGAAACTAGCCCACGGCCTCCCAAGAGACCTGTACTTTGAAAGGAGTGCATATTCAAACATTATCCTTTGATAATGTTTCATGGAGCATGAACTGACAATCAGAAAAATCACAAAATATATGTAGAAACAAGCCATCATGAATGGCAGTGAGCAGAATTCAATCCTGGAAAGAATACAGAAATTGAAATCACAAGGAAGAGAATATGTAAGTATGCTTAATATGTTTAAAAATAAAAGTGTATATGACAAACATTAGAAAACAAAACTATGAGAAATATGCAGTCAGATTAAACACAACACACACAATTCTAGAATTAAAAATTATAAGTGACACAACATTTATTAAATGGACTAAACAGCAGATAAGACATAGGTGAAAAGAGAAATCAGAACTTAGATCTGAAGTCTAATGTGAAAAAATTACCCAAAATTCAGCCAGAAATAAAATTCACCCAGCAATAAAAAATAATGGGCTGTTGATATCCTCTACAGCATGGATGGATCCCAAAATAACTATGCTTCATGAAATAAGCCAAAGAAACAAGCGAATGAAAACTCAGAAACTTCATGACTCCTGTCATGTGACATTCTAGAAAACGCAGACAATCTTTAGTGACATAAACTAGCTCATAGCTGCCTAGGTGTTGAGGGGAGGTGAGTAGGAGCATGAGGAAGATATTAAAAAGGGTCCAGGGAATCTTTTGGGGTGATAAGTTGATCATTATCTTGATTGCAGCATTGGCTTCACAGTTGTGTATGTATCTCAAAGCTCTTCAAATATACATGAGTTGATTTGATGTCAATGACATCTCAATAAAGATATTTTAAAAATCATTGCCAACACTTATAGAATTAGATTTCATATAAAAACTCAAACCTCAAGCTCCTCCTGAAAAGGCCATGAGCTCGGCAGCCGGCAGCGCTGTGTTGACCTGCCCAGCTCCCTCTTAGTTCATGGCCAGTGTCTACTCACGTGCGCTACTCAGCTGGCCGCTGGACACACCTGACCAGGTCCCGGGACAGAGCTTCCCTTCAAATTGTAGGGCAAATCAAGAGTCCCCTGAGAGGGAGACAGCTACCGCCTGATCCTCCCAGAGCACTCTAGGGCCATGGACAACTCCCTGTAATCCCAGGTGAGGTCTGGGCTCAGAATTAACTCTGAATTCCAGACAATTTTCACCAGGGTAGCAAAGTGAATGAACCCAGACAGGGCAGGGGGCCGCTCCCTGCTTTCCTGGTGCCCCGAAGCATGCACCTCTGGCATAGAGACCCAGTTCTCCTTCCAGCATAGCCCCACAGAACCCCCAGGATGAAATATGGTTTACTTACTATAAGGCCTTTATTTTCAGAGTCCAGAGCTGAACTGAGTAGTTGGCTCCAGGATAAGGTGACTCATGGGCAGATTGAAGCCATCGCATCTGTCACAGACAGACAAAAATGTATGCAGCAAGGAAACCCTGCCCAGATGCTTCCAGCAGATGCACCTCAGTTTCCCTTGGCCAGATTGGGTCACTTCCATACTTGACTGAGTTGCAGACAGGGGGATGGGGGCTGCCCCAGTGGCATGGGACAATCTGGTTACCTTCTGAGGAGTGTGAGGGAGACAAGAGGGGGTAGGGGCATCACTGTACATCCTCAGGCCCCTCCAGGATAGAGAGGAGGATGGCTTCTGCCACAGACCTCACTCCGGCTGTAGGGAAGGTCAAAAAGAGCAACGTTGTCCCTGAAGGCTTCACACATCTATAGCTCTTGTGGGATCCCCCCACAGCATGGTGCTCTCGGAGTGGAGTTGCACTCTGACCGAAAGGCCTTCTTCCAAGGGTTGCTCTCCTGATCTCCTCTTAGGCAGGGACACGTTTTTCCTGAACAGGAATGCAGAGATAGCTGAAGGAGTTGCCACTGCAATGCAGTCCTAAGGCTTTCTGTAGTGTCAACTCTCAAGTGTGCATGTCCTGCCAAATGTCTCCCACACTGGCGGTGCTCGTGAGCCCCAATCAGCCTGTGCGCTTCCTGGTGACGAATGTAGCAGGGGCCACGGCAGAGGGCATCCTACGTTCACTGCACTCACGAGGCTTCTCTCCAGTGTGAACATTGGCAGGTGGATGAGGCCTGGGAGGTTCTTTGGTGTGAATTCTCTCCCACACTGGCTTCTCCCGCAAGGCCTGTCTGCAGTGTGGACTTTCCAGCTCCGAAAGAGGTGGGGGCTTTGGCTCCAGGCTCCGTCATCTTCACTGCATTCAAAAGACCTTTTTTTGCTTAGAACTTCCTAGTGCCAGAGGAGGAGGGGATCTTGAGGGAGACTTCCTTGTTGTCGCCGCACTGGTAAGGCGTGTTTAGTTCCTCACGCTCCTGACACATAAGGACTTTCCTCCTTTGTGAATTTTCTGGCAGGGAATAAGGATGGCTTCTCCTTGAAGGCCTTTCTGAACACCGTGAATTTATAGGTCCAAAGATGTGCCTCTCTTGCCTTGGCTGGGTTCAAGTCCTTGCTGTCCAGCATCCAGGGCCCTCATCATGTTCTAATTGGGTGACCACGTGGGGTTGGTGGCCTTGAGTCCAGGTGAGGGTACAAGTGCAGAGTTCTCCAGTGTGTGGCATGGTTGATGTCCCTCTGGGCCTGGTTGAGGAGCCCCCAATTCCCCCCAGAGATGCACCCAACCGTGTGCTCGAATGTCATGGGTCCCTGCCCCAGGGTCATCATCTTCACTGCCCTTGTCGGAACCTCAGGCTGGGGGGCCTCCTTAGAAGCCACCCACATAACCTCCCAGGAAGTAGTCCCTGGCCCAGCTACCAGGTCAGTCTAGTCATTGTCAACATCACGCCCCTTTAAGTTAAAGTTAAGTTAAAGAGGCATTTGCATTGTCTAAGATGACCATCCAGGTAATTAAAATAAAATACAGAATGTCAAATTGGTAGAAGTGAAAAGTAACGAGGAAAAATAGAAAGAGGGAGAGAGTGAAATATAGGAAAGCAGGACACGTTAAGTAGCACTCACACAAAAATGGTGGAAATAACACCACATATAACAGGAATGAGATGAAATGTAAATGCACTAACTGAAGTTTAAAGACAAGGATTCTTAGGCTAGATTAAAAGAAGAAAATCCAGCTTTATGTAGGTTACAAAAGATAAAGTTGAAACACATAAGAACATAAACATTGAAAGTAAATGAATGGAAAATAATATTCCAGGCTAGTACTAACTAAAGAAAGCTGTTGAAAACATTTTAATTACATAAAAAGTAGGGATTTTTTTGGGGGGGTGTGGGGAAAGCATTATCAAAACCTAGGAGGCTTGCTAGGTGTCAATCAAGTCTCAGTAACCCAGAAAGATAAAGCAGTTTAAAAACTGTATGAGGTTAGTAATATAGACTCACAATATATTAAGGAAACATTGTCAGAATTAACAAAATATGTGAATAAATTTAACACCATAGTGGGATAGAGTAGTGTAACTCTCTGAGGTGTTGAGCGCCCGCAAAATTAGGGAGGATGTAGCAAATTCACACAACCAGCAAACAAATGCCGTCAGGAGAGAATCACCCAATAACCAGAGGCTGCTCCTTTTTATTCTGAGGCACATATGACATATTTTAACAACTGATCAGATTTTAAAACATTAAGGAATCTAAATATCATGACCAAAAATACAACTCTAGAAACCTCTTACACATGGACATTCGTATCACTGAATCAGTAAAAAAGATCCAAATTGGAAATATGGGGCCAAAAAACAATGAAAACACACTACATGTCAAACGTTTTGTTGCGTGGCTAAATTTGTATTTCAGCATGACATTGAGGACCATAAATGCTTATTTTATGAAAGAAAATAGATAAAACTATTTAAACATGTTGTCTAAGAAGGTAGGAAAAGAAATTGTCATGTCCAACCGTTTTTGTCTCCCATATCTAACGAACACTAAGTGGATGTTTAAGTAAAGGAATTGAAGGCATTTAGACATTTTAATAACTGTGCCAGTGGCTAGCAGAAATTAAGTGTTCAGTGTGAGAAGTTTAATTCTTTCACCCTTTCTCTTAAAAGCCATTTTTCTGTCTTTTATTTTCACAATGCAGCTAAATATAATCCATGGCTCCTGGATTTTCCGGAGTCATTGTGTGGGGTTTGTGAGAAAATACGCATTTTTAAATAGTTTATCATACTTAACCCTTTGCACTCAGATGTCAAGTATGACTCAACACGGTTAGCATCGGTAGCAGCTCACGCCATGAAAAATTATAGAGATTAAAATTACTCTTTGAATGTATCAATAATTTGAAATATAAAAAAATCCAAATAAATAAGTTTGTATGAAAAGACACGTTAGTATTTATTATTCTAGGGTATTTAAAAAATTAAATCCCAAGTAGAATAAAGGAATCAAGAAAAAAACAAGTGAGTGCAAAGGGTTAAATTTGTGGGCTATTATTAATTTTGACAATCTTTTGGACTCTGTATATTATATTCTCACAAAAACTCTAATTTCTATCACTTAGACAAAATATCCATGTGTTTAAAATTTAAAATAGCAGATGTAATGTACTCTCAATATTTATACACAGAGACAATCTAACTAGATCATTTTAAGTAGCAGTAAAATTTAACCTTGGTTTTTCAGAGTATAAACATAAACTTGACCCTAACTACACTTTAGGCAGAGTGATGTGAACCTAATTCAGCTTTACGCTAATCACTGTTATTTTAGGAAAGAGCATAGCATTGGTTCTGAAAGGCATCTTACCTTTTTATAAAGAGAATTTAATTTTAGTCAGCTCAAAGGGTATGATTTAAAAGGGGACAAAGTCAACCACAATTTTCTTCATTAGTGAAATTAATTCAGCTTTGGATATGGCATAAGTATTCAAATTTTTTAAAATAAATCTTCATTTTATATTTTACCTATGATACTTTAAACAATGAAGATGATATTTGTGATTGTATGTTTATTGGGGGGTATGAGTTCCTTTTTATTTGCACACACATAGGCCAAGGAAAACCCAGGAGTCATAGTGTCAACGTATGATTTCTGAGTTTCAGATCATGACTTCTAAAAGTGACCCCCCACCCCCGTCATCATCAGACACTCCACCCGTCAAGACCTCTGGCGTCAGGGGTGCTTCTGTGGTAACGAGGCATTTTTTAGCTGGGAACGTTGCCTTTCCATTCACACCTGACAACCAGACAGTAGGGATTGGGGTTGGGGAATATTCCTTTAGATGAACAAGAGAGAAGATTTAAATGATCTCTTCAAACTAATAAGTGACCAAAGTCGTTTTATTTTATTCTTGTTGAAGGATGCTAGTTTCTCTACTTAACAGTCTGTAACATACATTACATATTATATTTTTGAAATTTTTGAGAGGTAAGATCTACCTGAAGTCCCATGTGAAATAATATTTTCTGTTTTAGATTATTTGATTTTGACAGGGGTTAAACTCTTCCACATCAAACTTTTTTTTTCTCATCAGAAACAGCAGAGTGGGATTTCTTAAAATAGCTCCAAGATTTACTTCAAATGAAATTAGATACTTAAAACTATCCTCTGAACTGTAATAAATAACATAAACATTAAACTCAGTTTAATAAATGGAGTGTTTTCATCTTACTCAACATGCAATTTATTTCTCACATTTTCCCCCTGTTGGGCTAGTATATGTCAACTGAAACATTAGTTTGAATAAAAGTTAATATTCATAGTCTGTTATCTCTAATTTCATCTTCTTGGGAGATGTTGGCTAAAACAAAATGAATTGTAAATAAAAGTCTCCTAATACTGAATATTTTTTATTCATAAGTCATTTGCATATTTTATGTCTAAACGTCTCTTATTAATGTTTTAGTTTGATCAAATCACTGTCCTCAAAGAGATCTGAGCCTGTTGTGGTTGTTCTCGTTATTGCTTTAGAGTTCATTAGAATCTCACAGAATGAGACTCAGGATTTCTCAGGATGGTTTCATACATAGACTATATGTTCTTATTTTTTCCAATATCTAATAATAATGAAAGGTTGGGGTCTTTTTTTGTTTTTAAGAAAAGATCTCAACTGACTGAGTATCCCTGAGATGGTCACCAATGACCATCTTTATGTGCACAGTGTGGGCACCATGGCTCCATGCTCTGCCACCCATGCTCCTCTGCACGGTGTAGTAGCCAGTGTCGCCACCAGTATTCCTAGACAGATATTTAAACATTCCCAGCCCTTGTGGCTTCCCAGGGGTCTCACGGAGGGCAGAGGGTAGCTGGGTGCTTCCATGTGGGGGGTGGACAATGAAGAGGGAGGTAAAAAGGAAAGGACATAGTCACTCCTCTGTCTTTCCGCCCTGGAGTTTGGCTGAAGGGAAATGGTTCTCCCTGCCCTTACGCTGTTCTCTGCAGTCCTATTTCCTTAATTCCAAGCAAAATTGAATTGTGAAAGCTTTGAAGTCAAACTCAGATTATGATTGAATGGTATCTAAGCGTAACAGAATGTTCCCTGTTGTCCGACATGCAATTTGGGTGACAAACTAGAAACTTTTCTTAGAGCATTTTTCAAAAACCCAATCGAGTATTCAGAGCCAAGGGCAGCTTATTTCCAAACCAGGTTTTGAGTACCTGATGACAAAAAGTTGCTTGCTCTTTTTTGAACTGTTAAGGTTAAAATTGGAGGATAGGTATTTTTATTACAGAATTGACTACAATTTTGCAAATTTGAATAAAAATGAAAATTTTATTTATATATGAGAATGAATTAGTCTACTATGAAAACAAAATGTTAATTTTTAAAGCTTCTGTAGAAATGGAGGTAGTTTATAAGAACCTCGGGCTATGTGTGAGGGTATGAAGCCGGGGCTCATTTCAATTTGGTTTTCCTTTGCCTGTGATATAGCCCCTTTTTTTTTTATCTGAGCTCTTTTACAACTTGATGGAAAATTAAATCAACATCTACCTTTTCCATGGCATTGTTAAAGACTCTTTGTAAACTGTTATATGAAAAAATTAATCTCCAGGGAAAGGAAACCAGGTACCAGAATCAGTGCCTGTGTAACTGAGTATCTACCCACATGAAATAACCAATATCCACACTGCGGTCACACAAACATGACCTTGGTTTAGATCATGATACCATCTTTCAAGCAAATATACAACTTTCCTAAAATAGTTTCTAAATATTGAAGATGATTCTTGCCTCTTCCTTTCAGGCAGTCCCTGTGAATTGTTCTGTGTGAATTGTAAGTTGTTTTTTTTTAAACACTTGATCTGTGATTCTCTGTTCTAGAGTTTATGTCTTATTTTGTATTCAGTCAAAGAAAATTGTGCATATTGGCACAGCACTGTTTAAATGTGAGAAATTTTAAAGCTTTTTGTTAATCCCAGAGGTTCCAAATGTTTTACTTCTTAATATTTCGTCTTTCCATAGAATGATTCCCAAGCCAGAAACGTCAGTAAGACATTAAAGGTTACATTACAGCCTTAGACAAGGGCACCAGACAACAAAGGAATTTTTCATGATTAA
Source organism: Mirza zaza (assembly GCA_008750895.1). NCBI lineage: Eukaryota > Metazoa > Chordata > Mammalia > Primates > Cheirogaleidae > Mirza > Mirza zaza. The sequence continues at coordinate 78,006 of VSMD01132648.1, read as the reverse complement.
TCAGAAAAAAATGTGTGCTTCTAGACCCGCTAGGTTTTAGAGGAGCATATGTATCGATCTACTAGAAAAGATAGCAATAGGTATAAAAAAGATCATTTCAAATAGATTTATAAATGAAATTCTTTGAGATGGAGCAAAGAAAGATTAAATGCCACTGTAAACATCCCCGAATGTCTCAATCGGGATGGTAGATGAGACCTAAATGAAAATGTCAGGGATTAGGGGCTGGAGGTCACCGTGAGATAGCCTCAGTGCAGATACACAGGAGGCTAATGGACTGAGAATAGAAGGAAGATGCGAGAGTAATGGGGCAAGAGAACGAGGCTGCTTCTCAGCTGGGAAACAGCCTCTCCATCCTTCCAGCAGGTGATTGATGGCTCCGGAGACCCGCACTCCATCATGCCTGGGCGGCAGTCATTAAGGAGCCACCATCTCTCTTACTTAGGTCAGGCCAGCTCAAAAAGTTATCAAAGGCCATGGTAAAATTTAGTTTTTAAGATACATGTGGTTAAAAAAAGAATCAAAAAAAAACAGGTAAAGCCATTTCACCAAACTTAAGATTTAGAATGGAAAATATAAGCACATGGAGAATCCAGTCGAAACTGAGAAGGTTCCATTTGCTATTGATCCTTCCACTAATGTTTCTTGGAAAACAAACGTAGTTTGGGACCCTCAGATCATCTGAACTTCCTAAAGTAGGTAATTATCATTCTCCTTAATACTCAGAGTTTGGGAAAATGACCTCAGTGCTGATTATCTGACTTGAGTATGTTTTATGAGGTAAAGAGAAAATGTTTATGTTTAAAGATCAGAAAAGAAAAATATAATTTTTAAAATTTGCCTCTTACCATGGAAAGAAATATAGATAATTTTGAGAACACATGGATTTGCTGTGTTAGTCACTGTGTGGGAAACAAAGACTGACCTTAGAGATCTAGGAATTCTCGCTGGGTAGAAAAGGCTTTGCGGAATCGACTGCAATTCGGATTCCGCAGAGCAGGTAGATTCCTTGCTGAGGGTCTCTTCCAGGCCAGGCACAGAAAAGTGAATGTTCAACTCACCACCCTCATAGTTTGGGAAAAATTCAGAGTAGGGTAAGACATGTAAGCAAAAGAAGATTCTACCATGACCTAAATGTTAATAAGGATGGATGTGAAGGATGATACAAGGACTTCACTGTGTAAATAGGGCAGATGAAATAAAGCAGATAAGTAAGTCATGAACTCCATGAAACAAGCACAAGAACGTGCTTACAGGGGTTCAGAGAAGGGAAAATCCCTTAGTGGTGATCAGAGAAGGCTTCCTGGAGGAGATGGGACCTGAGGGATAGGGGGTTTCCACAGGTGGCAATAGTGACAAGATAAGGAGCATTTTGGGAAATTAAAAATAAAGAGATGGAATATTAAAGTCCATTCATTCTATGAGTTCCTGTTGGCTGCCTGCCGCTCTGCTTGGCTTCAGTGTGCAGATCAACATCCCTGCCCTGAAGGAGCCCCACCCAGTCCTGAAGACCCCGGATCTGTTAAATAGGAAGATGAAAAAGACAAGTGCACGGGTGTGTCAAGAGAACATGAAATAGGCTGCTTAAGATCTACCCTAATCTAATTTTGACTGGGAAAATTAAAGCCTGAGCTGAGATGTGCAGGCCTAGTGAGCCAGAGTGGACAACAGGGAGTGGAGAAATGGCCCAGTAGGAAGGCCACCCCTGCAAGAGCCCAGCAACAGGAGGGAGTTGCTGGGAGAGAAAACAACTGGAATTTGGTGGTGTCTGAGAAACAAGAGATGATGTGTTGTTTCCTTTGTGTGTGTATGTGTGTGTGTGTTATTGTTTTGGTTTGGGATTTATATGCAGAGGACTATTTGCATAATAGAGGTGATCTCACTTCAGTGAAGTTTAGATATCTTGAAGGCTGAGGTAGCAGTTGAGCTCCTTGGTGTGGAGTGATGGTATGAGGGACAAAGAAGAAGGAGGCCGGGCACGGTGGCTCACGGCTGTAATCCTAGCACTCTGGGAGGCCAAGGCCAGAGGATTGCCTGAGCTCAGGAGTTTGAGACCAGCCTAAACAAGAGCAAGACCCCATCTCTACTAAAATTAGAAAGAAATTAGCCAAACAACTAAAAATAGAAAAAATTATCCAGGCATGGTGGCATGTGCCTGTGTTCCCAGCTACTCAGAAGGCTGAGGCAGGAGGATCGCTTGAGCCCAGGAGTTTGAGGTTGCTGTGAGATAGGCTGATGCCACAGCATTCTAGCCTGGGCAACAGAGTGAGACTCTGTCTTAAAAAAAAAAAAAAAGAGAGAGAGAGAAGGAGGAAATCTTAAAGGGAACAAAGATAAAATATTATTTTTATACAATTTTTTTCTACCATCCTTGAATCCCTGGCAAAGAGTGAATAAAGGTAAATGAGAGTTGGCATTTTGCCTTCCCTAAGACTCGAAACACAACATACAAATGAGGTTTGAGTTCAGAACTGGTTAGAAGCACCACTCTATTCTTTTATATATTGGGTCATTAAGAACAGCCATATGCTTGTCTTCTGTCTTGATTGTTCTCATTTCTCCAGTATGTTCCTCAGTGGAAATCTGTTTAGTTGTTGATTGAAATTCTGTCTTCGTTGGCAACTCTGTTATCTATAATGGTCATAAGTGGGTGATCCAGTATGAAGGATCCTTTTCTTCCTGCCACTTCATTTTTGTCAACCTTATTGGAAAACTGGGGACCTTTTTCTGTTGCTGTCTCCCTTTCAAAATATTAGAGTGGGAAGAAAATGGGTTACTATGGGAAATAAAATTTGAGACTATCTGAGAATCCATCCCTTCTGAAGGATAATTGAGTTGACCACAGCAATATGGTTGATGGTTTGAGAAGCTGTATTAAGCATTAGGAAGTATGTCTGTAACTCCTGCTCTTTCTACATGCATGTTCATTAACCTCTGTAAATTTCCAGTTGCCCATTTGTGAAACAAAGATTGTGCGTCACTTTTGAAAATTCACTGAGCATTTGTGGGGACTCAGGACTCAGTAAAGCTTCCTTGATTTTCAGTAGTGAAAGATGTTCTGTTGGGATCACATAACTATGTATTCCTGAGGATTTTTCCATTTTATTCAGAAATGTCTATATTTTCTAGGATCTAAGTATTGTCATTTTACTCTAGGGTTATCTAGTTTATTATTATAATTTCTCACCGGCTTTATAAAAATGAACTATATTAGCAATCAAAGAACCATTTCTCCATGTGCTTCTACCATTTCATTAAAACTTATGCTGATGTTCACAAAATTAGAAATGCCACTAAGTGACTTAATGTTAAGCAATCAAAACTATATCCCTTAGCACAATGTCCAGTATATGAAGACCTTTTAGAGAATCGGTTATAATTTAGTATTTAATAGTGAGTAGTGTTAATTACTTCATGCATTTAGATTTGGGCATTTTCTTAACAGAACAATGAAAATATTTTAAATGCACTCAGTGCTAAGAAGGGCTGTGCTTCAGTCATGTACTTCAGTGATGAAATGTTTATTTCATTTAAATAAAAGCAAATATAAATGGAGAAGAAAGCATTGTGGAGTTCATTACAGGTGAATGATTATGGCATATGGTTCTATAAGAAACAAGCCACAAAACTAGGAACACAAAAGTGCACTTCATTCAAGTTGAGCTTCTTAGCAATGGCTTGTGTTTACTCTTAGGGAACCTGTGGAGTCAACAGAACTTAGAATTAGCGTATGTAGGATAGGGTACATCTGCCACTCTTATGGGACTAATTGAACTCCATGAATAACAAACTCCAAGAGAGCAAATAATAGAAAGATTAAGCAGACCAGAAGATTAATTAGGATACCACAAATTCACAATTACTACAAATTGGGTTTTATAATCCACTAATGCTGGTTATTATATACTTTTTAAAGTATTCTTTAGAAATTGTGGAATGACATCATACCAAGAACTATGATTTAGTCTGAATTTGTCACATTTTCTAACTATCACAACTGGAGTACCTCCTAAGGATTCTCTCATAAATAGTACAAATGTCCTTCAGAAAGCAAAGCCAAACTAAGCTAAACAACAGTAACAACCTTAGAAATGACGAGAGCCAATCTCTGTTTAGAAAGAGAGAGATGGGAAGAATGGGTAGGGAATGGGGACAGATGGAGTATTAAGATTAGCTGGATAGATGGAAGGTGATTACTCTCTCATTCAGTTGTTGCTTTGTGGCTAACGATATGTCAAAGAGAAAGATCACCAGTTGATAAGAACTGCCATCAGTTTGACTAAAAATGTTTACAGGTTCAGGCACTAAATTTTTGCAACTCAAGTCTTGAAAAGACTAATTCATGAGTTAAACAAAACACAAAAGATTTTGTTGAGATATTAATTTGTTAAATTATACTCTGGGGGCATCTCTGAGTCCATGGTGTTCATATCTACCTTCTCAGATGCATTCCTTTTCTTCCAGCCCTCAGCTCCCTTCCCTTTTCTCATTCTTTTGGTTGTCTTCCTCACTCCTCCTCCTCTTCTGGGTCAGCTCCCTACTAACTTGGCCTTAATCACAATTAGCAAGCTATTCATCCTTGTATGTTGTATTCATCCTTGTATGGCTGTTTTTTTTATGTGTCTTTAATATTCCTCTTATCAAAAGTTGGGTTCTGATTCACCTCCCCTTAGACTTGAGTCAGATTTAGTGACTTGTTTCTAAAGAATAGAAAATAGTAGAAGTGATGCTGTGTTATTTTTGAAGCTGGATCATAAAAGGCAATTAGCATCTAATTTCCTCTCTTTGGGGACATGTGTGCTAACAGCTCTTAACCAACATGTAAAGTGCCCACATTCCCTAAAGCTTCCGTGCTGGAGAGACCATCTGAGAAGGCCACGTGGAAACAGAGAGAGCTAAGGAGCCCAGGTGCACCAGCACCCAGCACTTTGAATCTCACCATAAACAGCTGCCATTTGGGTGGGCAAGTGAGCTTTCAGACAATTCTAGCTCCCAGCTTTTGAGCCTCCCCAGCTGTTGCCAAGTGGAGCAGAGACAAGTCATCTCCACCAAACCCTGCTTAAATTTAGCCCTGCTTTAATTTGTCAGGAAAATTAATTTAAAAAAATTTAAACCACTAACATTTGCGGTGGTCAGTTGCATAGCAATGGGTAACTGGAATGCCTTCCGTAGTCTCTGTATGATCATACAATTATACAAAAGACTATACACATTGTGATGTGTACATCTGTCTATCTGGGTGTGTGCACGTTTGTGTGCATATTTGTGTCATTGTTTTATGCTGGTCATTCAAATTAGAAATCAGACATCAATTTGATGATCAAGACATCAGGGTAGAATTATATGGACGTGAGAGTTCATTCAGGCTGGGCTAGAATTATTTGTATATTTAAAATATATCTTTACCTTAGATAATATCATATAAACAGTAACAAGCACTTTCAAGTCTACTCCCGCTCTTTCTAGGTGCCAAATGCACCATTTGGTCAGGCCCAAGGAAGTAAAACACAGTTATGTATCTATCAGAGGTAATCCTATTATATCTACCTAAGGGTATACCCTGGCCTCTTAGGTTTCTAAGTACATACTTCTCAAGTCACCATCAGCAGCATTATTTACAAATTATTTTATTTGAAGGCTTATTTTATGGTAGTCACATTACAGAAGAGCAAGCTTAGTAAGCAGTAAAAGTAGACAAGAGCTTGGGCGGTAGAGTCAGAGAAACTTGATTTGAATTCTTACTTTGATCCTTACAGGCTGGGGGCCTTTAGACAAAATTTTTGCACTCATGTGAGTTTGCTCATTTGTGAGATGGAGAAGTACCTTTTATACAAGACTGTGGCAAGGATTAAATCTGATAAAGGGTGTAAAGTGCTTACTTTACAGCCTGTCATTATAAAGGATCAATAAATTGTAGTTATTATCACCATGGTTGTTGTTATAATGTGTTGACTTTCACAAGGTTTGATTTTAGAAGATAGCTTTCTCGCACCTTTTCCACAAGGACTATAGTCAATTTACCATAATTCCTATGTAGTAGATTGCCATTTTTACAAATTACATGTATTCAAATTGATCCAATTGCTCTGACAATAACTCTGTGCCAAACTGTAACATCTGTAGTTTCCTTAAATAAAAATGTACTCAATTTGCATTTTATATAATAGATGATTATGACATAGATTAAATTCTAAACCAGCTGATCTGGAGGAAAAAAAGTAACAGAATGACTTAAGAAAAGCATTATTGTTGGGTTTTATTTATTCATTTTTGAGAACCATGTGCCAGCATGATTATTGCCATAATACCACACATTTTTAAATGCTATGCTAGAAATGCAATTTAAAGTCATTATACCTCATTTTCATTGAATTAATTATTTTCATAATAAATGTTGCATTTTCTGATTATAAAAACATAATGTTGGTTGAGGAAAATTAGCCAGCGTACTTTCACATAAAGAAGACGGTAAAACTCATCTTGAATCGAACCACCTGAAAATATTAATGATCACGGTTAACACTGGATATATATTCTTCCAGTCTGTTTTCAAAGCATCTGTGTGTGCACACATGAATGCGCGCACTCTCTCTCTCTCTCTCTCTCTCTCCCTCCCCCTTTTTGTATTTCACCTATTATTTTGAAACTTGCATCTTTTACCTCATACATCATGCTCATTTTCCATATCAAGAGAAATGGGTCTACAGGATCATTTTGGTGACTGACCCTCTTCTGTTCTGGTTAAGCAGTCTTCTAAGGCAGAGTATTTAGGATGCTCTTTCTGTATTTCACTGTAAAAGCAGCACGTTAGTGATCTTCCTTGTGTATATATCTCTATCTCTAGTCACATTTTTAGAATATAATTTGGAAGCAGAATTGCTGAGGCAAAGGTATTTTACATTTAAAGTGTTGGGGTGCTTGGTTCCAAAAGTTCCTCTGGGATGTTTGCACCAATTCCTACTCTCCCCAAAACTGTATGAGAAGGTAGTTTCTTTGCATCCTTTACCATGAGGTGCTTTAATCTTTGCCAGTTATTTAGGAAAAATATGGTAGCTCATGTCACATTTCCTTTCTTCCCATAGCTAAGAAGCTTGAGTTCATTTCATTATTTATTGCTCGTTATTATTACTTTCTTCTCTTAGAATTGTACATTGCAGGTAAACTTTTCTAATAGAAATTTCAGGAAATTATTTCTCATAGTTTGCTTCTTACGAGCATTTCATATATTCTTATATGGCACCATTGGTGTGTCATATATGCTGCGGATATTTCTTACCAGTAATTAATTTAATTTGCAAGTCTTTTTATGATGTTTTAGATCTATTTAAGCTGTAAATCTTGATGTAGTTAAATGTATTGTTTTATTTATAGATTTATGCCTTTGCTACCATTTTTAAGAGGATCTTCTCTATACTCAGGATCATTACAGATATTTACTGAAAATCTTTTCTAGTTAGTTTATAGTTTCACTTTTTAAAACATTAAAATATTTGTTGCATATAAATTTTATTTTAGTGTGGGCAATTTTATATGAATCTCATTTTATTCATTTCTCACAAAAAATCTACAAATTACTTTTTCTGCATCATTTATTAAACAACATATATTTCCCCATTGACTTTAAATAAATCCCATCTTTATATTATATTAATTTAAGGGTCTTATGTATAGTCTATTTTTTATAGTCATCTACTTATTCTGTCTTGCAAGCTGCATTGTTTTGATCACTCTAACCTATAATACATTGTAACATATTTAATATCTGATACAGTAAATTCTCCAAATTGCTGTCACAGATCAATATTTCCATATGACCTAGAACTTTTTATAAAACTTGAAAATACATTAGATGAACTTATTTTTAATGTATGAGTTAAGCATATCACCCTAGAGAAGTATAGACAAGAAAGAATATAGTTTAAACATAGACTATATAATGGCAAGGTATATCTTATTTTTTAGTTTCTGAGCTATGTCCAGAAAAACTAGCACCCCTAAAATTAATTCTTTAGCATTTTGTTATGTACATAGTGCAAGCTGTTGGCTAGTATTCTTGCTTGACCATCATTTCCAAGCTGTTAAATCATAATTGTGTGATACAAGGTTAACAACATTCAATACTAGAACTATGTTCAATATTTTTTCCTTACCCAAAAAGGTAGAGTCTTGGGTAAAGTTAACTGGGAAGACTACTGTTCTCTGAAATACAAAATATGCAATAGGTTTCAGTTGGAATGAAGTGTGTCAAATTAGTTCATTTTAAAATAATAATTAAACTAATTAGTAAAATTAGTTTTAAAATAATTATTTTTAAAATTATTTCTATTTGATTTATAATGTTATTTTTAGGAAAATTTAACAGTTTCTTAACTTTTAATGTAGGGAGTGACAGTAGTTTCTGTCATAAGGGCAGCTTTGAGAATCCTATTAGGTGATAAAAGTACAAAGCAATTAACACAGTACCTGACATGTAGTGGGCACTCCCTAAATTTTGGCTGTTATTATTATACAATCTAATGACACTCTGAGAGAGGATGATATTGTGTACAGCTTTTAAAAAGACATTATACTTGTTTCTCTCCTTTATTTTTCATGATGATGCTATATTTCCATTTTTTATATTGTATCGTACCAATTAGTTAGGACCAGTTACACCAAAGGGCAGTTTCCATGTGGCATATATAATATTTTGTTGGATTAGACCAGAATTCAAAGAAAGGTCTTACTTTATATTTAGCATATTGATTTACGTATTCAACAAATGTTTATTGCGTGCCTAGGCATAATTCTAAATTCTGGAGATAAAGAAGTAAAGATAAAAAAGATAGGAAAACGTATAATCAACAGTTAAGTGAATGAACAGCATAATTTCAGTCAATGAAAAATGATATAGTTTTTCAAATGTCTGCACACTAGTTTTATGATAAATTATTAACAGGAAAGAATTTCTAAGACAAAAGCCAATGAATTTTAAAAAAATCATCCTTTAACTATGAGAGTGATCAGAACTGGCTTCCCATTTCACCTCTTTTTTTTTTTTTGAGACAGAGTCTCACTTTATTGCCCAGGCTAGAGTGAGTGCCGTGGCATCAGCCTAGCTCACAGCAACCTCAAACTCCTGGGCTCAAGCAATCCTGCTGCCTCAGCCTCCCCGAGTAGCTGGGACTACAGGCATGTGCCACCATGCCCGGCTAATTTTTTCTATATATATATTAGTTGGCCAATTAATTTCTTTCTATTTATAGTAGAGATGGGGTCTCGCTCTTGCTCAGGCTGGTCTCGAACTCCTGAGCTCAAACGATCCGCCCACCTCAGCCTCCCAGAGAGCTAGGATTACAGGCTTGAGCCACCGCGCCCGGCCCCATTTCACCTCTTTAAAGAGTTACTGACCAAGCAAAGTAAACTTTTCCCCTATACGGTGATGTTTTAGAGCTAGATGATCTTCAAAATTCCATTACACTTTAAATATCAGTGATCTATACTTTTTCTTAAAGAAAAAAGAAACATACCTGTTATTTATAATATAACTAAGGCACACAAATATAAAATAAAGTATGCATTGTTAATTACTGGTCATAACTTATAGTAGCTAACCAATGGTGTGTATTCCTTGATAGCATATATGTAGCACATTTTAGGGCTTAATACACTTAGCAAATAAATGTAAGAAGTAAAAATTTCCCCTTCCTGTTCTCCTGTGCCAACAAGTTTCTAAGACTGAAGGTTTTAATAAAAATATCTTGCATAAATAGAGATGTTTCAGAAGGATAAAAGCAGATCCGGTTTCTGTAAACACATCATTCTAGACCCTGATATACTCACATATGACCCACAGTCAGTAGTTGTTGAGTGTTGTGAAAAGTGATGGAGGGGAGATCATTTATAACATCTGGGACAGGTAATACGGGAACCGGTGCCTTGAATGAAAGAGGCAGAAAGATTGAGCAAGAGTTTTTTTACGTCAAGAATAAATAAGAGGGTCATATTAGGGAAAAGCCTGAAGCTCAGAGAAATTGAGTCAAGCTCCTTGTGTTTTATTGTCAAAATCAGCAACGTGATAAGGTTTCATGGAGAGGTCTTCAAATGTGTGATTTTCTCTATTTTGTCACATTTACCTCCTGCTGGATTCCATGTAAGGGCATTGGGTTGGTTTCAGGAAAGAGTTCGGAGGATTCCACTGTAAGAATGGTTTCTCATTTTCTCTTATGTCATCCCAAGGGTCATTGACTCGTGGGGCTTTCTGGGACTTTCTACATCTCGTAGCCATGCCTCATCTGAAAAAAACAAAGGGCAGTAACCATGTGCTAAACTCGATGGTCTTGGCATTTTACTTGAACCTGTCTCAAGTTTGTTTTATTGTCTGGTGTAACAGGATAGTCATGCAGTATTGTTGAAGGGAACTAATGAGGTATATATGTCAGATATCTAGCACATTATAGCTAGTAAATGTTAAGTTTGTACTCTCTAGAGCTGTTTGGAGACAAACTTGCTTGGGTTCCAAAGTGGCCCCAGAATTCATACCAGGGGGAAACATTTGCCTCAACATTTGGATATGTTTTCTGTTTTCTCCTGTCTTAAAAATGTTTTCTTCTTCCCTCCTGTCTACCCTAGAATCTCTTTTCTACAGGACAAAATAGGTTTGTCTGTGTATGTGTGGAAGTGTGCATGACTGGGTGGTCTTATGATCATATTTGCCTTGTTCTCAATGGCTTTAGAATATTACTTATTTTTATTATTAAAAATAAAATTCTCAAAAGAGTGATATGATACAGCAGCAGAAATTAAAATTGAACATCTTATACAAGATTGATGGATGTTGTAAGGGGAGGCGAATATACTTTGAAAATATAAACATTTAACTGCTAAGAAACTCAGAGATGTTTATACTCAACTACAGCTATTGGAAACCTTTCAGCATTAGTGGCAAGCTATCATAAGCCAGATAGTATTTATGACACTGCTATGTTTATCCATGAGTAGAAAGGAAACCAGAGAATATAAATAATTTTGAATTTGGAATAGCAGCTGAAGTAACTACAGCATCATTTCCTACGTAGCTGGCAGACAGGCTTTCAGCTAAGTGGGTTCTTACTTGTCCTGACATTATTTTTTTCCTATTGCCTGACTTCGCTTTTCCTTAGGACATGCAACAATCCACAAGACACATGGCTCTTTGGGGCAGGCTTTTGAATACTGTCTCGTTTCCTGCATCAACATATGTGTAAATAAGCTTTGACTCTAAATGCTGCTCTGCCCTCTGAGAGATAAGAAAGAATTTGAAGTTGAGAAGGGCGTGGGGGAAGAGGCTCATGTGAGAATTGTTCTACCAATATTGATTGAATACAAGTACTCACCACCGTGCCCACAGCAGCGAGACACCCTGGGGAATTATCTTGAACATAGAATCGAATTGAGGTGATAAGGTATAACTACTGTCATCGTTTTGTTAAAGTAGGTGAACTCAGAAGGGTGCAAAGAAAGAAACTGAACCCTTTCTCACTACCCCGAGTTCATGCTAAAATTATTCTTCTCAGGCATTGGAGGAAATCTAGGTTGGATTCACCAGCTGTGTTCAATTTCAGGTATCAAGACATCTGGAGTTATCTAATATAAGAGCATTATCTAATCTTATTATCTAAACTTCCTCTTTGGCAACTCAGTTTGCTTTCTTTACAATTTCTTTTCCTCATTCTCACACCTTTCTCTCATTTACTGCTTTGTCTCGGGGAGAGGTAAGGGTCAGAGCAGTATTTGTGTAATGCATACTTGCAATCTTCTCCTGGTAGCCTTAGGTGCTCTTCTAGCTGTGCATCTTTCTTTTTGTCTTTAGACTTTTTCTTTTTCTTTTCTTAATTTTCCAGGAGGATGCATATCCACCTGCATCTCCACAAATTCTAGGACACATAACTTTGCATGTGGTTCTCGTAAAGCACCCTGTTCCCTTGGCTCGAAGTTATGAGCCAGCCGTCTCAGGTCTCTTATTTTATCCTGTGTAGGTGGCTAAAACCAATGGTTCTCAGACTTGGAGCCTCTGCCCAAATTCTGAGATAGTAAAGTCACACTTCCTCTTAGACTAGGATGCAAGAACGTTTCTAAAATGTGCTTGTAAATCATGCAGGTTGTTTGACTATAGGAGTTAGTGTGCAGGTTGTTTTGCTGTTAGTAAGTGGAGGAAGAAGAGTGCTAAGTAGGCGTTTAATTGCAGTACGATTTTGAATGAAGTTGGTGTAGGAAGAGCATGGAGAGGCTAGAGCAGAATGAACTGAAATGCCAAGACAGAAAGAAATCTGAAGGCGTGCTCAGGAGGAGAGTAGGCTGAGTGGTTGGTTGTAAGAACAAGTAAAAATGCCTTGGAATGTTTAGAGAGAGCCAGGTAACCTTTAGTAGGCCTGAGTGACCTGCAGTGACACAGGGGTACACAGACACCCTCTCTCTGTGCCAAAGAGCTCAGATGTCTTCCTGTCCAGGGCCTGTAACTGCCCAGAGGTCGGCACACAGCGAGAGGCTGAGCTGAGGGGTGCTGACCAGAGTGTGTCACAACCGAAGGACATCGGTGTGAGCTGGGAGTGTGCAGGGAAGGGTTTTGATAAATGCACAATAGGCCTTGGACCACGAAGGGTGGAGAAAGGCTTGTCACCGTGTAAGGGCAATAAGAAGGCTTGATTCCAGGAAAGGAAGGGGTTTCAAACAGAGGTGCAAAATTCAAATCAGTGTGACACATTGCAGTGGCAGTTGGAAGACCTGCCAGGTAAGAGCAGGAGGCAGTTTCTTGGATACTTCCAGTAACTGGGACAGTTTTATGCGCAGAGCACATCAGATTCCCAGCAGTGATTTCCTCAGTGGAGACGTACAGATAGCAGGGAGCTTTATTAATGCAGGAGAAGACATCACTTGTCAAGGGTGGGAAGGAGGAGGCACTATGGCTTATAGGGAAGTATTAACGGTTCAGACAGCTGTCTGGGAGAGTTCTGATCTGGGAGAGTTCCCAGGGTTCGGGGAAACACGTGCCACAGGGAAGGGTGCGGATGTTCTGAGTGGCCGCAGCATTGTCCAGGCCAGCAAGCGTGGGCCGGCACGGGACTTGGTCTGCCGTGAGAGTTAGGCAACGTATGGAAAGGGGACGTGCTGGGGGTGGACCCAGAAAAGGGCCGAGTGAATCCTGGGGTTGGGGCGGTCTTGGCTATGAGTCCTGGGTGGCTGAGGAAGTCCAGCCTTGCTAGAACGTGGCAACAGGTCACACTACTTTTGTCTTTCCAAATTTAATTTCTGTTGGATTTCCCACCTTTAAATTTCTTAACATCCAAAATGCACTTTGCACATAAGGGTCAGAAAATGACGGTGGTTACAACATCCAGCCCAGCCTGAACCTTAATCTGGTCCCTCAGTCACAGTGATGGGACTGTCATCCACTGTTTTTATAAGTTACTGAGATGACACCATTAATGTGTTTTTATATTTTAGTAAATACTAGTAAGGAGTCGTGAACATCTTACAACAAAAATGATAAATGACATTCAAATAACACAAGAAAATTAAGAAAATACAAAAATAATAATGGCATTTAGTGGGAACAGATTGGACAAAGTCAGGGCTGAAAATAAAGCATGCGGCAAAAGCACAACAGAGAAGGAGCCAGTGCTCACGCGTGACTGTGTTCAGCAGAGTGGAAACCAGTGGCGTGCGTCCGTGGGAGCCCAGTGCAGGAGCACAGATAGTGACACCGAGAGAGGCGGGGTCTGCACGGGTAGGGCACTTTAAACACCACGGGTATTCATTTGGTTTCTTCACGTGTAACTGCCATGTTACCTCCTGTGGGACATACATGGAGGTTAAAGCCATGTCTCTTAACTTCAGGACCTTACCTTGCCAATGAGGCAGACGTACAATACGACTTTGAAGAAAAGTCGTTCGTAAGAAATGTTTGATGTTAACGTATTCCCGTTTAATTTCTGCCAGCTTTAACTCAGTTTTTCACAAAATTGCCAGTAAGACAGAATTACCTGGATAGTCTTAAAAAAAAAAAACAAAAAACAGAAATGTCAGACCCAAAGACTTAATTTCTACATGTCCCTCAGGGGGTGGCCACCGGGGGTGGTTTGGGGACAGCTCCCTAGGTGACGGGGAGGCACAGGCAGAAGTGAGAGCTATCAGCCAGGGCAGGGCAAACGACCCATGTGCTGCAGCTTCTGATTTTCTTGGAGTTCCAGTCACTTTACTGGTTTGTGCCAAGATCACAATGGCTGAAGCCTGTTCCAGCTAAATGTCCGGCGCATTCGATCCTATCATTCTAAAAGTCATTCTACACATCACCGTGGCAATGATTTATAGGATTCTCCAAAGAGCTAGTCTAACGTGCTTTCAAACCGCTCCCTTGGGGCTTCCTATCACCCGCGCCGTGTCCCTTTCCTGACCACTCCCCTGTCCACCTCCACCCTAGAGCCAGTGAAAGAGCCGCCCTCGTGGCTCTGCTAGTGGCTCGGCATGTGAAAACACCAGTGTCCACTTCCAGGCTACCGGTCCCTAATCCCCACAAGCGCATGCCACCAGGGGCCGGGAGGTGCTGGGCTCTCGGTGGCATCGGAAAGTCTCCCTCCTTCAGTTCACTGCACGCAGCTCCCCGGAGTCTCTCAAAGGAAGCGGCTTCTTCCATTTCTTGTCTACTGCTTATTTCCTACAGGAAGCTTTCCATCCCCAGAAGCGCCCACGCGCCCCTCCACGGGAGCACACAGCGTCCGGGGCCCAGGGCTTCCTTCTTCAAAAGGTGTGTAATCTGCACAGAGGCACCCTGCGGCTCGTCGCCCTGGCACTGCCCCAGACCTCTCCCTTTCAGAGCAGGAGCTTCGCTTTCATTTTGTTTTAGCTAAAATTCCCACTTAGATGGCTGACTCGAAACACCGAAATACTTGTTCCAACGGGGAATTTAAGCCTCCACATTATGGGAGATAGAGAACGGATGGCAATTTTTAAATGGCAGTTTTTCTAGCTTCTACCTATCCAGTTTTAAAAAGACACTTTAAAACCATGTTTTGGATAAAACACATCAATAAGCAACCAAGTTTTTATAACAGCGGGCTAGTCTAAGAGAGCACAGTTGTAGCCTTACAAAATTCTCCTAGGAAGCCTGATGACGTGATAGTTTTTGGTGCTTCTGACCATTTTTCTTTCTGCTCTTTGGAATATGGGTCAGAGGTACAGAGTACATTTCTTCTGTGATTTTTTTTTTTTTTTACCGTAGCAATATGGGAAATTATATAAAAATATAAATCACACACCAAGTTAATGTAATTAATCTCTCTCTGTCCTTCCCCATCTTCCTTTTTGCCTTCCTTACCCCCTCTCTCCCTCCCTTCCCCCACCTCTCTCCATTGCTTTCCCCTTTTCTTCCACAAGCGCATGTTTAGCACCTGGTCTGCATCAGCAGTTGTGCTAGGTCTGGTGATAGAGAAACAGACATGCCACACTCCCCTCTCTCAAGTGGTTATTGTCCTATTAGAAAGATTTATAAAAATAGTACAGAGTATAGTAACATACAATGTTGCATAGAATATCTTGGAAACACAAAGTTGGGTGTGGTTAGCTTTACCTGGGCTGGTCAGGCAGGCTTAACAGAGGAAGGGGCATGAGCTTACTCTTGAAGAAATTGCTCATATTTCTTTAGTTTTCCAACAAGGGTAAAGGTATTCCTTACTTACTCTGCTTATGCCTGAGGACTGTTCTCTACACAAGAATATATAGAGGTTTGTCATGCTAGCAGGAATAGCTGAAAATAAATGAAAATGAGAGCAATTTTCTAGCAGGAGAAATGACCAGAGGGACCTTAGAAATGGTTAGTTTCTGGGGCTGTTGCAAAGCATCATTTTAGGGTGTTTTGTCATTATAACATTGACACATGCCAAAATTAAATTAAATATAAAAGTTATAATATCCAAAAACAAAGGAATCATAAAATGAGATCATATGAAGTATCGAGACTAAAAATACAGTCAATTTATGGTGTAGAAAGAATAATGCTTGGAGCAGGGGTCCTCAAAATTTTTAAACAGGGATCAGTTCACTGTCCCTCAGACCGTTGGAGGGATGGACTATAGTTTAAAAAAAACTATGAACAAATTCCTGTGCACACTGCACATATCTTATTTTGAAGTAAAAATACAAAAGGGTAAAAACACCCGCATGTGGCCCACGGGCCATAGTTTGAGGACGCCTGGCTTGGAGTCTTGAAACACAACTGATTGAATGGGAGTGGGTACCATAGGGTCTGTCCAGAGGTAGTGAGTGAGGACTCTAAAGTTAGAAGCCCTGATGTGAACCCCGGGTCTAGAATGCAGCAGCCACATGATCATAAGCAAACTCATTTATCTGTTTCAGTTTCATCATCTATAATGTAGGAATTCAAATGGTATTTAGTTTATAGATTTGTTATCATGATTAGATAGGAAAATGCATGAAATACAGTCCATTACACATACAACAGACTCAATAAATATTAACTTATCCCCATAATTGTTTTATGTAAAGCAAACTATTAGCAATGAGATTCTGGTACCTTAATCTCATTTGTTCTTCATGTGATCTGAAATTTTCCAAGGTTTCTTGAACGTACACTGTTGGAAAACATACAACAGAGGCATTATTGTTTTAGCCATTATAATTTAACTTATCTTGATAAAATATCATTTGCAAAAAAACAAAGCAAAGCAAAGCAGATAAGTACACATTAAGATGTTCTTTGCAAAGCTTCACTTTGCTTAATAAAAGTATTTTTCTAAGTAATAAAGCTTCAGAACATTTTGATTGAAACAGCTTTAGAATATTTACAACACAAATGTTCCTTTTAGGGAGGTTAAGGTGGATGAAAGTTTATGTGTCTTGCAGCATGAAGAGGTTTACAGGTGATCTTTCCTCAAGACTGCAGGATATAGGTTTTCATGTAGCCAGTGGAAATTCAAGGGATTGAAGTACTCAAATTCTGGTTCTCTCCAGGACAGTTTGTGCAGAGCTGGAGTGGTTTCATCTGCCTCAGTTTACAAATAGAGATGATGAGTATGTAATCACAGTGTTCCCCAAGGACACCACATGTGTGATTCCACAGTTTAAGGAAAGCCAAATTGCTTCCCATTTGTCACATGTGTATGTGGATACTCGAGCGCACTTTGCAAAGTTCTCTCCTTTTGCAGAGTTGAGGAAGTGATAGTTCACAAAGTTAAACTGGTCTCAGTATATTTCAAAGCAGTTTGCTGGGAGAACTAAGAAATGAAGGAGCTCAGATGTCTGGCTTCTCAGCCTGTTGAACTACTACATCTGGCTATGTTAATAAGTAACTTTATTAGGATCTATGAGCCCAGGTCTGCTCTGCTAAGAATGGATTGTGGGATTTTTCTGAATGCAGTAGTGGTTTGTAGCTTCATGTTTTCCCTTTGACCCACTGCCCTAAGCCTGACAGTTTGATATCCTGTATTTAAAGGCACCTTAAACATACTACAGGTATGTTGGCTACAGGGAGATCATAGGATTCACCGACGAGTTTTCCTTAAAAAGTTGACAATGAAAGGAAATAAGTCACTAAAAAGACAGAATGGTTGGAGAGAGTATATAGGGAGAGATCAGACACTTATAAGGCTCACTTCCCATGCTACATGGGAAGGAGGAGAATAAAAATACTTTTGCAGGTATGATGATAAAAATGAGAATAATCTTCTGAAATTATTTATAACTAATGCACAAAAAATAAACACATAATGTATACATGTACATAATACAGAAACGTGGACATAATATACACATATATAATAAAAATAAAATAAATAATGAATATATTTCACAGTTTAAAAAAAGACTTTTATTTGGTACACATGCTGAGTATAAAAAAGGAATTAAATATTGGAGTTATCTTTGAGGTACTCACAGTTTAGTCACTAATTTATAAGATTACTTTTTCCTTATTGCAAATACTTCAGATCTTTGAAGAATTCAAAATTCATTCTAATATATACAACTGCTATGTACCCATAATAATTAAAAATAATAAATGTATAATAAAAAATATCATTCTTAGGTATAAAAGTTAGATCTTTGTTAGGGACTGCACCAAGGTCACTAGAGTTTAGAACTGATAAAGCTATGGTTTCAAGAGTTCCTGAGTCTAAAAAATGTTCGTGGTGTTGCCAGAGTATCAAAGGATGCAAGAGGAAAAGATTCTGGTCCTCACAAGGCTTCTACTGTAAGTAGGAACTGGATGACCTTGAATTTGTACTGACTAATTAGTCTAAAGCCCTTGTTAAAAGACGTCAGAGTTTTAACCACTTATTTAAGTGTGGATTTAATATGATATTTAATTATCTGCTTTATTATCAATTAAAATATATACAGTATACATTTTAACACAAAATTCTAAGAAAGCTATTCCTATCAGTATGGCATTTCCAAATTTTAAAATATCGGAAGATGGGGAGAGTCTTTATTAGTCCTATATGTAAGAAAAATCTTTCCATTTTCCTAACTCTACCACATACTAAAGTTCCTAATTTCAAAATTTAAGGTCTTTTCTAAAAAGCTTTTCTTAAGAAATTCGATCTTGGTAAGCTTGACTTTCTTTGTTTGCTTACATATATCGGTCCCTCACCAACTACTTAGAAATTATAACATAACCAAAACATGTGTGTTTAGGCCATCAGCTACTTCCAGCTTCATCAAAAACTTTGTAACGTTAAGAATGAAAATGTTTTCAAGTTCATCTACAAAAGAGTATCTAGAAAAACATTCACCTCTTAAAAACCGGATTTGGCTCTTTTAAGAATTCAGTTGTATTTTTTTCTTTACTTTTATCTGTTCCTATTCTTTCGAATTCATTAGTCAGTTAATCAACCTTCCAGTTCTGTGCGCCCTGTACTTATATTTCATCCACGTCACCTGCAAGTGGAAAGTGTGATGCAGTCACAGTTTGGAGGGGGCTCATCCGGACCAAAGACTAATGAGCTCTGGAAATCTGAGCCGTGCTACAGGAACCAGTCGCTCTCCTCATGATGAATGTGCTGCCGCCTCATCCTCTCGACCTGGGGCACTGGCTGCAAACTCAGATGCACTTACAGGGGCTGCTTGCATTGAACTGAGGCTGAGCAAAACCCCTTTGTGATTTTCAATAGGTAAAGTTATTTAGCGTATGCGGAGTCACAGATTAAAGGCTTGTGGTAGCCTGTTCTGCCAACAAAGCGTGGACCAAGGGACTCCCCGAGCACCCGTCGGCGTGCCAGATCTTGGAAGCTTCACAAGTGCTCTTCCATTGGGTCCTGTCACTGCTCAGCAGATTAATTACATGTCAGCGCCATAAGCCGTAGCGTCGCAGGCAAGTTACTGCAGTATATCATGTCAGTGATCTGTGCACGGCGTGCTGCTGGCACACTTGTTGTGAACTGCACCTTTCAATCCATCTCTGAGTCCTCTGAGGGTGCACCGAGGCATGCCAGAGCTGGAAACACTTCGGTACCCCTCAAAGTATTCTTTAAGCACCTCAGCCCGTGTTTGACATGGTTCCGGAGATTCTAATGACACTCTTACAGCTGTAGCACTTATTATTTATTTATTGAACACACAGTCATCCGAGGCGCAATGCAAAGGTGAACGAGGAAGGTATTTAGGCCAAGACTTAACACTTAAAGCTTAAGTGATGAATGAACTCGTTGGTCTCTGTGTAGCTCATTTTTTCTCTATAAAAATGTAAATTTAGTAATAGAATCTTAGCCCTAGTGATATGGTTCTGATAACAGAAAGAAAATATCCTGGTAGCTCATTCTGAAATGTTATATGAGTCAGTAAACAATCTAAGTATGGGTGATGACCAATGTAGCTACGGGAAGTATGTAATGCTTTATACATAAGAAGATTTGTGATATTTAAGTGTAGCAATATAACAGTGAAAGACTATGATATTCGGGTAGTGCATCAGGCTAAATTATGGGGCAATAATAATATAAAGAGAGGTGCCTTGCTAAGGGTAGTGTTTTAGATCTTATATTCAACTTAGAGTTTCAGATAATATAAAGTCATTACATAGTGATCTCATTATTGTAGATCCCATTCATTTAGGATTTATTTAATGATAGAGAGGTACACTTAAGATAGCTGTATGCTCTTGGGAGAAAAAAAAGTGTCCTAAATATATAAGAAATATTAGAGACAACATGAAACTTTGAACAAACGTATATATTTTGAAATGATTAGTTTACATATTATTAGAATTTTCCATACTGATCGTAAATCATTCATGTCACTTTTTCAAAGCAGGCCCTAAAATGCATGTGTCAAGATTAGGGGAGCTTAATTTGTATTACCAAAAAGGATTGAGAACAATAAAAATGCTTTTTAAAAGGTATTTTACAATTCAGACTCTTCAAGTAATTCAAAAATAGCTTTCTTGATCCTTAGTGTAAATTATTCTTCTTTTGACCACGTTTCCCAAGAATAAAATATTAGCACATGTGCATTTGTTTTCAACTTGCCTTGGAAGCTCAGGACTCTGCTGTGCCTCCCTCTGAACGTCATGGCAGCCTGTGTTCTCAGCTCTGTTCCGGATCCTTCCCATGGGGTCTGCGTGCTTGTTCCATAGACAGTCAGCCCCCTCAGCAGGGCACATGCAGACAACAGCGGCTCTCCCTTGGGGTTTCTTCCTCCACTCTTGGTATTGGTTTATTTTAAGATGAATACGACTTGTCTTCTAGAAAGCAAAAAGGAATACAAAAGCTAAGTGCCTGAGAAGGTTAACTATAAAATTTAAAAGCCTATATATAGTCTCCCGCTGTGACAGGCAAAGTTTCGGAAAATGATGGATGTGATTATCGCAAAGGAATCTTTTCCTGTAATGGAGAAGATGTCTGAATTTGCTAGATACCAAAGCCAGTGCTACTGAGCCTCTGCTGAGAAAAACCGTGTTTCTAGTGAAGAATCATCACATCAAATGTTAAAACAAACCTTGGTTCCCCAAACATTCTTGAAATATTTAATTACAGCTTTAATTATTAAAATGTTCAGTGTTTCATTAACGGTAGTGATTTTCTGACATTTGGTCTGAATTGGATATTTTTTCACAATATTTGTGACATGACAATGATGGATACGATTTATCGGGCACTTAATCTTGTCAGCACCATGCTAAGTGTTTTCTGTACAGTATCGCATTTAATCCTAGCAGAATCCCTATGTAATAAATGTCATTTTCCTCATTTTACAGCTATGGAAGGAAAGCCTAAATTAGCAACCATCCAATGTTACATAACCAGTAATTCCTACAGCTGAATTTCACACCAGTTTTGATGAATCCAAAGTACTACTATGGGGAGCTGACTTCATAAAATTTATCTCCATATTGAAATTTTAAAAACAGCTATTTACAAAAGATATTTCAATATTCTCATAAAGCCGAACATAGTAATGAAATGACCCTTTGAAAAGTATAAAACGCAAAAGATGAATCTATCTGCTATGATTTTGGATAGTTAGGACAAACTGTTTATTAGTAACGGGGCTGTTTGGGCAGGCTTGGGATGGAGGCATAAGTTTGGGTCAGATATACACAGCGTACTGAGTAGAAGCATGTGAATTTGACAGTGGAACGTGTGAACTCTTCGGTGGGTGGGTTGTGTGCTTGGTTTGTAGCCATCCTGCCCAGCCCCTCCTGTTACCGCAGGCTCCTGAGGGAATCACACCCAGAAGGAACTCCTGTGAACGGAGAAGGGAAGGACCACTCTGTCGTTAGCAGGCCTGTGCCTGGGGCTCCCTGCCATCTGTCCATGCTGTCTAACCAGCTGGGACCACATGATCTAGTTCGGCTGAGGCCAGTGACAACCTTCAGGTTCTCACCACATACAAGCTGTGACCTCAGGGTTGTCACTACTCAGTGACCAGCAGGGCTGGGACAGCCATGAGGAGAGTGCTCCAGGGTAACCTCTTCTAATACCCCACTTTTAGTTGACCCTGCTAAGAAGAAACATGGCCCAAATAATGAACCAAACGTTGGCCATCTGATTAGCCCTCCCTCTTCTTGGTGATAGGAGACGAAGAAGGTTGGCAAGGGGCCAGGTAGAGGGGCTCAGAAGTTCTGTGCACTTTATACTCATCAAGACGAGAAGAAAGAGATGGGGAACATTGTATCCCGCAAGACCGTGTGTTGGGGGCTCCAAGTGAACTCACATTTTATGTATGCAAAGAGAATTATGGAAAAAATGCTCAGTGATTTTCTGATGTATCTGTATTTGGTTGAGTCTGTTATTCATTTGAATTCGATTTGTGTGTGATTCATGCGTGTGATTCATGTGGCTTACAAAAAAGAAATTAGACAAAAGATTTGTCGCCTTTGCTATGGATTCACTTTATTATTTCTTTTTACAAGAATTAGGCCCACCTTTTATTTCTTTGGCAGCAAATTGCCCTAATAACATAAAACTGACTTTCATAAAATATCAGTAAATTTGAAATGCCAGATGGAGACCTTCATCTTGGCAGTTTTGAACTGTTCTTTTCCATTTTAGAGGCACAGAATGAATAGTTATCTTGTCACTTTATGCTCTATTGTATAAAGGTTATTTTATGTAAACGAACTTCAGTCAATTTAGAACAAATTGATTTCTATCTCTAAGAATATCCTGCCCTGCAAGTAGATACTTCCATGAACATGTCATTTACATTTGATTTCTGACCTCAGTCTTACATATTGATTGTAACGTATAAGTATTCATACTTTCAGTCTCGAGATTTGAAAGTTCTCTGCTTACTATTTTCTCACCCAAGGACGTTCCTATATTATGTTATTTATATCTGAATAACTCCCCCATTCTTCTAGCTGTTATAGAATACATTGCAATTTGCTTCAATTTCAGAGAGTAGAAGGCTGAGTAGTTTAAGGTGATATGGGAGAAAGGAAGGGAGGAGGAATGCATTGAAAACAGGCTTCAGAAATGAGAGCATAGCTGGCAGTCTCCAGCACAGATGCCATTTCTGTTGAAAATTAGGCTAAGGCTGAAACTGGACCTTGAAGGGGAGAATATCACAGCCCTGAATAGAGTTGTTTTTGCGCTTCTGACTGAAAGCCAGGATTGCTGCACTGCTTTTCCCTTTGCAATTACCTTTGATATATATCTCTTTTTTCCTTGAGCTTTTGATCATCATGCTTAGCCCATATACTTGTTACTGCAATTGAGGGGAAAAGAAAAACAATCCTATAATCTCAAAGAAGGTTTTCCCCCCCCCAAAAAAAGAATGAAGCTCAGTGGTGCACTTGTTATGTGAGTTCCTTTTCTCCACTGACACAGTTTGGAATTCGTTAACATAAAATTTCAGAACTAATAGAGAAATCTCCACTACTTCACTGGAGGAAATCTGAATACCTGAAATTTGAATAGTTGGCTTTTACCTTTTAAAGGATTTTAAAGGATTAATTGCAAAAGTTCCCATGCTAGCAATCATGCTACAAGTCTACTCAAAAAAAAAGATGTTTTAAAGTATATGCTTTCTATAGCCATGTGAACATGATATCTTCCAACAATATGAAAATACATAAACACAAGGTAATTGTTTTTAGTTGAAAAATATTGGAAACAACCTAGGAGTTGCCTAAACCTAGGAGAGCACAGCCATTCGATGGAGCACTGCACGGCTAGGAAAAAGGAAGCAGAAAGACCTCTGCACAGAGACACGGAGCAATTTACAGAACACATTGCGAAGTGCAAAAAACCAAAACACAAGAGATGATCTTTACTGTGTCACCTTTTGTGTAGGAGTGAAATAGGAAATTGTCAGGAGCTCTTCTGAGCTAGGGGAGAGAACACAAAACCGCCAGGTGTCGGCGTAGCCAATTGAAGCAGCGAGCCCTACATGAAAGAGATAAACATTTGATGACTTACTGCAGTGGCACGAGGAAGGGCGTCAGGAGGTGCGAACTCCCTCCCATTCCATTTTCCTCCGTGGAATAGAGCACTGGTTGAGAGTCAGGTGGATACATGCAGACGTGGGGGTGTCTCACTGTAGGGTGCCCTGAACAAAAGGCTCCAGCAGTTTTGGGGACCCTGAGGCCAAGTGGGGCGAGCTCAGAGCCGACTGAGTCAGAGTGAGGAAAGGTATCTTCCAGGCTTCCCCTCCTGCCCCTGTAAGCAGGCTGAGAGCTAGTCAGGTTCAGCAGAGGGGCGGAAACGTGACCTCAACCCAGGGCTTCAGATAAAGAGACCTAGGAATGAAGGAATGTAAACATGTGAAATAGCCGATCAGGAGGCTGATCAGGGGGCCTGAGACCTTGACCCCAGGGGCCGCGGTGCCCTGGCCGTGCTCCAGGCCTGGTGAGGGGAGGACACCTTCCCCCGAGAGCCCTGCCAGGTAGAGCCTTTGCAGTTGCCCACGGGCAGGCCTGAAAATCACACATAGGTTTTTAACCAGGAGCCAGACTGAAAATATGCATGGGTCTGCGTGCTTTGATAAAAGAAATGGGAGGAATAAACCAGAAACGAATGAGATTGACTCCATGGAGGGGGTGAGGTGGGTTGAGAGGAAGGCAGCAGGGGTGGGAGTGCCGTGGTCGGGGCTGGGGTAAGGCGAGTGATCCCTTTATTCACAAATCTTTTTGTATAGCTTTGGCCTTTGAAACTATGCTAATATTTTATGTTTTTAAAAAAAGAAATAAGCAAAGACAGAGAATAAAACAAAACTAATATAGATTATAAATTCAAAATAATGAAGTTAATAGTATTTCAAATAAATATAGCATAGTGAAGGGGGACATTTCCAAATAAATTCAAATATAGAATTCTTTACTATATTGCTCTAGAATAAAGTCAGAATTACTATAGAAATGAATTCGGTTATGAGTTTTGCTATCTGCACTGACTAGGTTGTCAGTTCTGTAACCCCTTTCCGTGTATTCCCAATTTGAGCAACTGAACAGATACTGAGATAATTGAAGCCAGATTTCTCACTGTCACAGAAAGAAGCTACAGATATTGAAAGGGAACAGTTTAGGATACACACTTTGCTGATTGACTGGAATTAGTTATTACCATGAACTTGAGGTTGTGGTAGATAAAGAGTTCTGGTGTGTAACAGACATTTCCTAGCTCTGTCTGAGAAGATCTGGAAGCAATGACAATTCCGGTAGGAATGAGTACACCTGGCACTCAGGTATGAGTTTCTTAACATTTTCTCCACTGAAAACACTGGGGCTCCTCAGAGAAACAGTTGATCCTGGGGTTGGGAAAGGGGAAGTAAAATAGGTGCCTGGAACATTTTCTTGTACCAGAAAGGAAAGAAAGAGACATGTAACAGTGGAAACATGCCTGAATATTACAGGATCTAGCTTTAGAGGGTTCCCATTGGCTAGATCTGGAAGAACTGAGCATCAAAATAGGTAATGATATTATAATTAATGCATGTTACCCAGTAAAAATAGGAATCCGTGTATTCATAGTGATATAACCAAATAAATGTATAAATAAATAAATGGTCAGAATCTCTTCTCTCCATAAAATTCCAAATGTCAAAGGAACCACACATTTAGAAAACTACAGTTTGTGAGCTGTCCTGCTAATGATTTGATGGCGGCAGGATTATCAATGAATGCTAACCTGGTAAGCAGCAAGTAAGATTAACAGTAGGGTATTTGCATAGCCTTAATCGTCTCTCCAGAAAACAATTACTCATCATAATAGAAAAATTAGTAACCTTATAGTGAAGAAACCTGGCAGACACCAGCTAGACCACATGATCAAAGTTGAAATATTGGGACAAATCTATAGCATGTGTGTCCTGATATGAAGAAACATCAGACAAACTCAAACTGAGGGACATTCTACACAAGAAGTGGCCTGTACTCAATAGAAAATGTCAAAGTCGTGAAAGATAAAGACACATTGAAGAACTGTTCCAGATCAGAGAAGACTAAACTGTATTAAAACCAAATCCAACGTGTGGTCCTGGGCTGGACTAAACTTTTAGTGTTTAGTATATAATGGGAATTATTGATATAATTGGTACAATTAACAAATAAGGATCGCATGTGCTGAACCAGGTAACAATATTCTATCAGTATTTGCTGATTTTGATAACAGTGTTGTGTAAAAGAATTTGTGTAAAATAATTTTATTATTCTCAGGAAATACAAAGTGAAGAATGTAGCAGTCAAGAGACATCATTATCTGAAACTTACTCTCAAATGGTTTAGAAAAATAATGTGCATATGTATGCATGTAACTATATTATATGTTGTACAGCTGCACATAAAAAGAGATTGAGAGAAGATGAAATAAACATTGTAAAATACAACCAACATTTGGGAAGTCTGGATAAAGAATATATCAGAATTCTTTGTACAATTTTAGCAATTTTTCTATAAATTTGAAATTATTTCAAAATTTTAAAATTCTGAAAGTAAAAAAAAGCCACAAATATGTGCTTGGCATCAGACTAAAACTGGAATCATAGTTATACTGCTTGTCATCTCTGCATGATTAAGTGGTAAAATGGAAATACCCACATGAGAGGGTTGTCAAAGAGTCTGTATATAACAATGCTTGTAAATATTTGGTATATCATTATAATATAACATAATATAGTGTAGTGTAGTATATAGTATGTCTATTCATCTATCTATCATTAGTTTCTCCAAAAAGACATTTTAAGGCATTTCTACTTTAAAATATAATTTTGCTAGTTAATAAAAGTAATTGTATATGTAGAAGTAAAATAATTTGATAGTTGCTATTTTGAAAAGCTGTATATACTTCTGGATACTTCTTATGGTTACAGTACCCAGAATTTTGTAAACTTAAAATATACATTTAATTTAAAAAGAGAACATTAGCCCAGAGCTGCCCTCTGAAGTGCAGCTTTTTAAATGTGCACTATGAAGCAGACACAGCTATCAAGATATTAGCTGTAAAAGTAAGGATGGTCATTTTAGTCACATGTCAGTTACTCGTAGCACTGGAGAACAAAGCAAGATGGGTAATTAAATATTAAACCAATCTTTAAACTTAGTTCAAAAAGTTTCAGTATCTCTATAAATCAGAATTTTGTTCCAAAGCAAAGGATTTTAACCTGAGAGAGGTCTCCCTGTGCCCACACAAGGCAGAGGAAGAACTATCTGCAGAAAGGGCAAGTAGGAGACACTGGCGTTTCTAAAATATTCCTTTACTTTCTCCAAAAGATTTTGTTTGTTTGTTTTAACAAATAGAAACTCCAAATGTATGGGAAATTAGCATGCAGGAATTAAATTTATGGACAGCGTTTTATAAACACATGTCATCATCAACTGGAAGATTTTATTTCACTGCACACGTCCTGGTGTGCCCATGAAGAGCAATTTCTACCTTCAGCACATATAACAAAGGAAAAAAAATCTCTGAATTTGTGTTCCAGCTTCAGCTTTTTCTCCTGGTGGAAACTCACATTATTTCCTTTCCCTCCTTTTTTGTCTTAAGTTATTGAAGAATAATAGTGCTGATAGTAGCATTTTATTCTTTTTCCCTGTGCTGAAATTTCTAGAAGGGACATTTCCCTGGCTTATGGAATGTGATAATTTCTGTGCAGTGTTCTTCCGGGGATGAGTTTCTTTGATTTCCATTTTTTCCAATTTTTATATCCAAATTTCCATTTGCCTTTCAGGTGTGAGTCTAGACAGTGTAACATTTCCCTCTTCGTGCTCCTTCTTATGTAATTTATTTTGTTCCTAAACCCACAGAACTCTTAAGGGTATCAGATTTATTTGGTTCTCACAGATTGTTAAACCTTTTTCTAATGTAGTCATATTACTTTATCTTTGCTGGTAAAATCCTCTTCAAGTATTGTAAGGCTAAGTAAATAACATTCCTATTATAAAGCCAACATCTTTATTCCAAGCAGCCATGGTACCTTTTTTTTTTTCCATGTAATATCTTCCTAGGATTTATTTTTGTATTCCCATTGTCTATTTCCTTTTATTTTAAACTGGGAAGTGTTTCATGCAGATTTTTATTTCAAATGCAAGGAAGACCGATGAAAGTCAGTACGTGTGTTAGCCCTAGCTCTTCTAGCTTCTGTCTGGGGTCATTAATGCTTTGTTTTGAGTTACAGCTACAGCTTCTATTTGGTGGTAGATGATTGTATAAAATCAACACTAAATATGATGCACTTTGCTAAACTGTTGCCTTCTCAGCCTGGGCTTGTGTGCTTAGTGAGGTGTGAAGGATAGACGCCTCTACCCTTGCTCCATTTCGTTCTGGAGCTTCCAGCGACCAAAACCAACAAGAGGCACAGGTAGTCCATAGGCTCAGCCTCTCTGAAGCAGAAAGCAAGGTACAGAAGGTGGGAAGTGGGTCTGGAGTGACAGATAGCAGGGATCCTCTTCCCAAGTGCATGTTTCTGTTTGTCGCTGTGTGTTGCCAGGTTTCCGGACACAAATATATGCCTTCTAACTCTTATTTCTGAACTTCGGCAATCTCTTAAGAATTTGCAAGAATCTTCATGGTAAACTTTATAGTTCTGCTTTCTTACTTCCCTTCAAAAGAAACTCAATTTTGTGGTCTTAGACAATCCAGTTATGCCTAATTTCCCTTTGCAGTTTTTTTTTTCAGTTGAGCCTCATTTCTTATTTTAGTATCTTGCTTCAGTGTGAGGCATCTTATAAATACTCCCCTAGTGGCATCTGAAAATATATCCACACTTGTAATTTCCAAACTTGGATTGTAGATGAAAACCTTTCATTGAGCTGTATCAGAATGACATGTAAATAGAGCACCTGGTTGTTTTGAATGTATATTGATTCTGGTTTTTTAAAAGGTATTCAAAATTTAGTGTTTGTAGAATGAAGTTATTATAGAGATCTGCGGATAGCTATAAATTCAGATTGATTTGGAGCAATATTGCGTGCCTTTGGGACATGCTAAGCCATTTTCCTTACTTTTTTCCTTCCCAATATCATATCATTAAAGTAATAATGCTGTCTGCCAGAATTTGTTGTGATGAGCAGATGGATTACTAATATTTTGTTGATTGATTTCTTACTCAGCTCTGCTATAAAACTTAATTGATGATTCTGCCATCAGCAGTTTAAGTGGTACCTATTAAGTTTAGATGTGGAGACCCTGCAAAACTCTTGCCCATTAAGCTTGGTTGATAATCTGGTTTTTTTTTTTTGAGACAGAGTCTCACTTTGTTGCCCAGGCTAGAGTGAGTGCCATGGCGTCAGCCTAATTCACAGCAACCTCAAACTCCTGGGCTCAAGTGATCCTTCTGCCTCAGCCTCCCGAGTAGCTGGGACTACAGCCATGCACCACCATGCCTGGCTAATTTTTTCTATACATTTTTAGTTGGCCAATTAATTTCTTTCTATTTTTAATAGAGACAAGGTCTCACTCTTGCTCCGGCTGGTGGAACTCCTGAGCTCAGACGATCCGCCCACCTTGGCCTTCCAGAGTGCTAGGATTACAGGCATGAGCTACCATACCCTGGCCCCTATTTGCTTTCTTATTTTTGTTTTTCCTCTGTTAATGGTACTTCTGTTAGAAGTACTAACAGTTTCATTTTTTTCACTTGAATAATTTTTTTATAAATCAATTCCAAACTTTCTTCTAACTGTCCCACCCAATTTACTAATATGTTTACTCCAGGGTTTCTCAATAGCTACATTATGTTCATTTGGTACCTGACAATTCTTTGTGGTGTGGGGCCACCCTGTACATTGTAGGATGCTTTGCAGCACCCTGGGGCTCTAATCTCTAGTTGCCTATAGCACCTCCCCTCCTGCTAAATGCAACTAAAATATTTCCAAACATCGTCAAATGTCTGGAGGGGATGGAGGGGGAGGCAAAATCATCCTTGGTTGAGAATCACTGGCTTAAACCTATCAAATAATCTATCAATTCCTTTCTTCTTCCTGCTTCGTTCTGGTCTGTTAGGTAAATTTGCTGTACAGCTACAACTTCTGTTTTGAGACTTCTCTTTGCTATAATCCTGGAACACTTAGTCGATGGATTTGGTTCCAAAGCTTTCTTATCTTCTCTTCTGGGTTTACTATCTTATTTGCTGGAACACATAATCCAATAGTTTTCTAAGAAAGGATTGAGAGGCAAATGTTTTCTTGTTTTTTTTGAGATAGAGTCTCACTTTGTTGCCCAGGCTAGAGTGAGTGCCGTGGCATCAGCCTAGCTCACAGCAACCTCAAACTCCTGGGCTCAGCGATCCTGCTGCCTCAGCCTCCCGAGTAGCTGGGACTACAGGCACGCACTGCCATGCCCGGCTAATTTTTTGTATATATATATTTTAGTTGGTCAATTAATTTCTTTCTATTTTTGGTAGAGACGGGGTCTCGCTGAGGCTGGTTTCGAACTCCCGACCTCGAACAATCCTCCCGCCTCGGCCTCCCAGAGTGCTAGGATTACAGGCGTGAGCCACCGCGCCCGGCCGTTTTCTTGTTTTAAAATGTCTTTATTCTGTCCTTATGACTAATGGATAGTTCAGTGATGCTGCATTTCTGGGGGTTTTTTGGATTTTTTATTCTCTCTGTGCTTCATCTTGTCTAGTTTCTACTACTGTGGCTTCAAATTCACTAATCTTTTCTTCTCTAGTATCCAATCCGCTGTTAATCTTATATAGCGTATTTTTTATTTTAGACACTAGTTTTCATCTCCACAAGTTCTATTTGGATCTTCCCCCGCCCCCCTCCCGGAGACAAGGTCTTGCTACATTGCACAGTTGTACAGGTTGGCCTTGAACTCCTGGGCTGAAGTGATGCTCCCACCTCAGCTTCCTGAGTAGTTGAGACTACAGTCTACGGCCATACCACCTTGAATGCCGGATCTTGTCTGATCTCTGAAGCTAAGCAGGGTTGGGCCTGGTTAGTATTGGGATGAGAGACTATAGGTACACACCACCAGTCTAATATCTGCCTCAGCCTCCTGAGTAGTTGGGACTACAGGCACGTGCCACTATGCCCAGCTAATTTTTTTCTATATATGTTTTTAGTTGGCCAATTCATTTCTTTTTATTTTAAGTAGAGATGGGGTCTCACTCACTCTTGCTCAGTCTGGTTTTGAACTCCTGACCTTGAGCGATCTGTCCGCCTCAGCCTCCCAGAGTGCTAGGATTACAGGCATGAGCCACTGTGCTCAGTCCTTGCTTTTCAGTCTTTTTAAAGAACTTCTACCCAACCCTGTTCTTTGTTTTCCCTAGGGTGGAGGTGGCATCTGGTAAAAACCTGATTGTCTGGCACTCTGAGGGAAGGAGGTAGCAGAAGATACAGACTATTACAATTCCTCCATTTTCAATATCATCAATTTATATTCTCTATTCTCCATTTTAGTATTTTCTTCCTCATTGATTGAATCTATTTGGGTTCCTCCTCTGTATTCTGGAACAGCTTTTCAAGTGTGTCAACTGATAGATTTTTTTCCCTCTGATTTTTATTATATTTTTTGAGGCTACTAAATTTCTTGTCTACTTTTTAATGCAAATATTCTACTAATAAATTTGAGACCTCTTACAGTCTTTCCTTATATGTCATCCATCTCCTTTTTTAATTGTGACAACTCACACTTGCTGTATCTCTTTTCTCTTTTCATAAATTTTGCTCTTTAAAAGTACCACAAAGGCCAGGTGCAGTGGCTCATGCCTGTAATCCTAACACTCTGGGAGGCCGAGGCAGGTGGATCGCTCAAGGTCAGGAGTTCGAAACCAGCCTGAGCAAGAGTGAGACCCGTCTCTATCAAAAAATAGAAAGAAATTAATTGGCCAACTAAAAATATATAGAAAAAATTAGCCAGGCATGGTGGTGCATGCCTGTAGTCCCAGCTACTCGGGAGGCTGAGGCAGAAGGATTGTTTGAGCTCAGGAGTTTAAGGTTGCTGTGAGCTAGGCTGATGCCATGGCACTCTAGCCCAGGCAACACAGTGAGACTCTGTCTCAATAATTAATTCATTCATTAATTAATTAATGTACCACAAAAAGATAGTTTTCTCAACCATTATTTTTTTTTCTGGTGAAAATCTTTTTTAAAAGCATGCTGATCTATCCCCTGCATCTAATATGCTATGCTCTTTTCCCTATATTTTATTGAATCTTTTCATAAGTCTTATTCCATCTTTCAATATGAAGATCTTATATTTGTCCATAAATAGGTAAATGAATGCTTATTGGTTACTCTCATTACTCAGAAGTTTGCTACCAGGATCCTGCCCTGGGAGAGCTGCTTGATGTCAATTTACATTACCAGGTCACAGTTCCAGCAACTGGAGGATAAGAAGAAAGAAGCCAGAGGGAGGGAAAGTCCTAGCAGAGGAACTTCCCTCTACTGCTTCCCAGAAGAAAAAGTTCTCTAAATCTACAATTTGGTGTAGACCAGGTTAAATGTCAAGTAAAAGCTGGATTTGGCTTCCTTTCTCACTCTTGAACCAACCAAATGAGGGACAAAACATCCTCTGGGTTAATTAACAACTTTCTTCTGGATATGGCCATGCAATAAAACAGAAGTTTTAAAAATTATTAGTATCTGCAGCTTTCCTTCCCTAGCCTTCAAAGGAGGCAAAAGTCTTTCTGGCTCAGGCAGTCATCAAGCCATCAGAGTGGAGGAGAGAAGACACAGGCAGAGCTGATCTGTAGGCCAAACTGTTCCACACCTTAAAGGACTAGGAGGGGCAAGGTAAAGAAGAGAAGTTAGGTGGGGAGGAAGAGATGGACAAAAGGAAAGTATCTGAGACAATGAAAATTAGCAGCTACAGAGAAGGGAAGAACCTGGAGAAAGAGACTTTGAGAGAAGATCTATAGTAACTCTTTTGGTTTTTTTGTTGTTGTTGTTGAGACACAGTCTCACTCTGTTGCCTGGGCTAGAGTGCCAGGGCATCAGCTTAGTTCATAGCAACCTCAAACTCCTGGGCTTAAGCGATCCTCCTCCCTTAGCCTTCCGATTAGCTGGGACTATAGACACGCGCCACCACGCCTGGCTAATTTTTTCTATTTTTAGTAGAGATAGGGTCTTGCTTTTGTTCAGGCTGGTCTCAAACTTCTGAGCTCAAGTGATCTTTCTGCCTTGGCCTCCCAGAGTGCTACGATTACAGGTGTGAGCCGCCATGCCAATCTACAGTAACTCTTATCATATGACCTATGTCATTTTTTTCCTCATAGCCCCTCCCCCACCTAAAAACACCACCCTACAGTAAAGATCTAAATGACCTTTCAAAGGGTTTTTTGGGGGGAGGGGATTTTGTTCCTTTTGAATATGACTTCATGGTGTGATGGACCTTTAGGCAGGAGCCAGAAAACCTGTCTCACTTGGATTAGATCAAGTGATATATATCATGTGCGGGCTCCCAGTACATGTTTTCCAGTGTGATTCTAGGTGCAGCCCAGGGGTTAGCAACACAGGCTCAGAAGCCAGACTGTTTGGAGTTGGCCGCAGCCCTGCCTCTCACTAGCTCTGTGACATTGGGAAATTCATTTAATCTCTCTTTAAAAAGGGATGTAAAATTGTACCCATCTCAGAAGGTTACTGTAAGAATTGAATCAGTCAATTCACATAAAGTGCTTAGAATAGTGCCTGGCATATAGCAGGCACTCTATGGATGCCTAGTTCATACAGTTCATTAAATATAAATATTACCATTATTGTAAAAATATTAAGCCTCCTCTTTGTCCCCATGGCCTGCCTCCCTCCAAGCCCCTACCCCTCTAAATTAGAGAGCATTACTTCTTAACAGGAACAGCTCCACCGCCTTGTTGATGTCCTGCTACTTGTAGTCAATGTGACAATACTGTGGTTTTGGAGCAGAAAAAGTGGAGTCCAAGCAGTACGTTTCCCTTCAGCCCTATAGCCCATGCTGCTCCACACTGGAGGGCAACATGGTTCTGCCAGGTAAGCCTCAACTCATTTTCTAGGTATGCTGGTGCTTCTCAGCGAAGGGGTAGGAATTAGCTCTGTGCCTTGCTTGTAAAGGTCCCATTTACTCTCTCCCTAGCAGGATGTCCTCATTTCTAGCATGACTCCCTCTCCTGGTTTCCTGTGCTGGGGGCATTTCATTTCAGTGGGGATCCTACGGAAGCACACAGATGCCTATGGCCGTGCTGCTAACTTACCAGGCTGTCCTCCCTAATCTGTGTTCTGGACGACTGCCTCTCCCAGACCCACTCATCAATTCACTTAACAAATACTTATTGGTCATCTCCTAGAATCAAGGAATATTAAAATAAAAGACACTGTCCTTACCACAAAAGCTAATCCTTTTATTCCTTTAATATATTGTACTTACATAAATTCTGCACCATCCCTTTCACTGACCTTAAATAGTTCACGAATTGTATGAATTTCTGAGGGTACAACAAGGCTCTGTTTTTGTACTCAAGGAGCTTCTAGCCCAGAGATCAGGGGTGGGGTGGTGAGTGGGGGTATGTGTGACGAATGTATAATACCAGGACGATAAAAGCTATAAGAGCAGTCACTCTAGGGTGTCACAGAAGTACACAGGAAAAAAAGTTAACTCAAATGGGGAAAGGAGAGGAAGGAGGACAGACAGGAACTCCAAGAAGAGAAGACACGGGAGTTCAGCTTGGGATTAACCTTAAGCAGCAACTGTTTTCCATTTCAAGTCTTCAAACTTGCTCCATGCCCTTGGGAGATAACTGCCAGCTTTTCGGAGTATTATAATAATGTAAGACCCACATGGTGGGCCCTTTAAAAAACAGTCCAGTGGCAGACAAAAGCTAGACATACTGCTTTTCATACATACCTCGTATTTCATGGTAAAAAATCCATCTCCTCCAATGCCCTCAAGCGCAAAGGCCTGCACGATTGGCCATTTTTCCACCACAAACATATCAAATATCTGCAAGTGACCTAGAGGAATCCAATACAACACATATCAAATACCATCCTGGATATAACAATCTAAACCTGATCTAATGTGGTTAAACAGGCATCATTTCTCACAAGTTCACCAAAGCCTCATCTAGCAAAATAAAATTCAAACAGAAAAAATCATTGGATATTGAATCTAGAAATACAAAATGAAAGCCAAGAAATATTCAAACCATAAGCAAGTTACATAAATTCAGATTTCTCTATATTTTCACATTCTGCTTTCCTAATTAAGTAAAAAATAAATAAGTAAATAGTAGTCTATTATATCTGACATGCATCATTTCGTGGGTATAATTATTAATAGACCCAAACTTGGCTCCTCTCACTCAAGAAACATAGCCAATCAACTTCTTCAAGGGAAAACTACCAAATCAAAAATTTTTCTTCCTTGTAACAAGAGCATTAATGTACGAGGTTATTTTTGCTGTTGTTGTTATAAAATAAGTGCTACCAAACTTATTTTCCTGTATTTTACACATCATGTTTGAACCTCTCAGTATTTTTTAAACAGCTAACCAGATAACTATTTCTGGGCCCACATCTACACTCTATGTACAATAAGTGATATAGGCTATATGTCAATTGTGCTAAATCCTGTGTTAGTTCTTCTGCCTAACTGTAGGCCACCTGCTGTGTTCCTGCAGAAACTTCACAGTTATGACTATAAGCCTACATAGAAAAGCCCCCCAATTTCATTCTGCTTGATCCTTTGCCTTTAGTAAAAATGGATCAAGGAGTTTCCCAGCTGAATGCCCCCAATGAAAGGAGAAGTAGGGACATTCGATTCACACACTGTTCAAGCAAGGTTTCAAAACTGCTTGCTGTTAGATACTTACCTTGGGAGCTATAAGGAATGCCAATTCTACTACAGTCTCGAACCATGTCCACAAAGCTGGCAATTTTAAATTCTTCTGCAGCTTCCTCATCTTCATACTAAAGATGGAAATTAAAAGAAAAGCAGGCTCTGATGAGACATCATGCAAAGTCCCATATTGTCTCTGCATTTTATCAGTCAATTGTCCCAAATGACATTTACAGAGGACTGCACCCAAGGGCGTGTTTCTAAAGCCAAGCTTTTGTATCTACCGGTCAGAAACACTTGTCTTTCCTTATCTCATATCATATATAAAAAGCTACTCAAAATGGACCAGGAGATCTAAATGCAAGAGATGAAACTTGTCCTCAAAAATTCCCCAAATACTCATATGGAAGAAGGGTGCTTGATCAATACTGGGTCACAACTTTCATGCTAAATCTCAAATCCCAATTTGATTTCCAGCCAAACCCTTGAAAAGGGCCAAAAGGGAAACAGAAACAGATACCAACAAATCCAAAGAGGAATGTCACAAAGCTTAAAAAATTCTCTCAGGATAGTCCCTAGGCCCTAGTCCTCTGAGAGAGGGGCACAGGCTGGTGATGAAGAAGCAGGGCAGGAAGTAGGTTCGTGAGCCTACTACCAGGCTACCCAACCTGAACAGCCCCCTTCTGTCTCCCTAGGCACACTGTTCTATAAAGTAGCCTCATAATGAAATATGAAACTTTTCACTTCAAATAATTTTTCTGTGTAACCTCAGTCTGCAATTTGGTTGTTTTAGAGCAGGCGTCCTCAAACTATGGCCC
Organism: Mirza zaza; assembly: GCA_008750895.1. Lineage (NCBI taxonomy): Eukaryota > Metazoa > Chordata > Mammalia > Primates > Cheirogaleidae > Mirza > Mirza zaza. The sequence goes on along the minus strand of VSMD01132648.1, from coordinate 41,531 downwards.
ATGGGCCACATTCTGCCTGCCTAGGACATTTATCCGGCCTGCTAGGTGTTTTTGCCGCTGCTGCCTGTCCTGCTTAGCAGCCGACTCATCCTGGGCCCACAGTGTGTACTCTCCAATGGTCTGAGGGATAGTGAACTGGCCCCGTTTAAGAAGTTTGAGGACCCCTATTTTAGAGGCTACCTGTTCCAGATCAACACTTTCCTTAAAGAGTTTTCTTAGAACATCTCTAAGTGCCTATTCTATCTTTTCTCCTTACCTCATTTTCAGTCATGCAGTGGAAATGCAGATTTCTCCAATGTGCCACATAGGGTAAAAGATAGCGATAGTTTACAGGATTACAGTACAGATGGACACTATCTGATTTAATCAATATAATTACATCTGTAAGAAAAACAAAATCAAAGCACAAGATTGTCAAAGGCATTTCCTTTAGACATTTTCTGCTCACATCATTACTAAAACAATTAAAACTACTTCAGAGACAATGTAACAAAAACTCTAAACTGAAAATTATTTAATTAGGCAAGGGGCTTCAAAGTGATTTTAGAACTTTCAAGTGCAGACAGCGAGGATTGCCTAGTCCCCATGCAATGCACCACTGTGGTCCTCTGGGTACAGCGATGCAAGTACAGAATCAGTCAAAAGAATGGCCTTCATCTCCCGAAGCATGCTGTCTTATACAGTTCAACACAGTCATATCTGTGGCACCAAACACAGATGTGTACTTCATGGCAGAGATAAATACCAAATGGAAATCCCACAGCCTGAAGCCACTGAAGCAGAAAAACAGCAACAAATATGATCAGTGACTAGTTCTCCCTCAGATATCAGTGTCTAAAGCTCTTGGCTGTCAGCTCATCTGGCTCAAGGGAATTGCAGCCCCACGGACATTGCCTGTTGACTTTGGGAAGAGTTACTATGTACGCGGTGAACTCTGTACACAGGAAAGGCTGGGAGGAAGGAAGTGGAGGCAAGTGGAAAGAGCTTCTGTAAATAGATCAGCAGCTCACAGATTTAAGAAACAGCCATCAACATTGGAGGGTCAAGTAAATAAAGCAATCCCAAGGGTGCAAATAAACCCAGGTAAACAGAAGTGCCATAGAACAGGGAAGGAATATTAAAAAGCAGCTTGAACACTGAGAAGGAAAGCATTTATACTTCCAAAACAAAACCAGGGGCTCCACTCCATAGCTCTTCAGAAACCAGAGCCAACAGGCCTCCTTCTAACAAGATGAAACCAGAAGTTGCTGGAGGTGAGAAAGGCGTACCCATGGGGGAGGAGAACACCTAGGCAGCAGGTATAGGGCAATGCCAACCAGTAACAGTGTGACAGATCATACTTTACAAAACATAAGGCCAATAAATAATGACCACAGCTGACCACATAGCTGAGAGGCCTACTGAAATAAAGCTCTATGATTCTGGCTTTTTAAGTCACTCTGAGCTCTACAACTGGTTAGGCCCAGGGTGTTCTAGGGAACACAGTACACAGCAGCTTCTTCTCTGTTGACTCTCAAGTAAGCACTAAAGTCAAAGGGTAGCAAAGGGCGGGAAAAGGGGGCCCCCTCTCATCTCTCACCATACTGTCTTTCTCACACACCCCTCCAAAGAGCCCTGTCCTGAATCATTTATAGACCGCCTGCTGAGGAGTGAGAGTTTGATGTCACCTGAAGAGATGAGAGCTTCCGGTGTATATTATATTTTAAAGTATAACATACCCCAGAGAATCAGGATCCAATAAAAGACATAAAACAACAACTTCTAAACCTAATTAAGCATTCTCAAAACCTCTTAAAACTCTGATGTCATCACTATGAACAAAATATTATCAGAATATATAATAAAAGAAGAAAGTATATGAGAATGAGATGAATATGTAAACTATTTAAAAGTTTCTTTTAAAAATAAATCCCTAGGCTGGGCGGGGTGGCTCACGCCTGTAATCCTAGCACTCTGGGAGGCCTAGGCAGGCAGAATGCTCGAGATCAGGAGTTCGAAACCAGCCTGAGCAAGAGCGAGACCCCATCTCTACTATAAATAGAGAGAAATTAATTGGCCAACTAATATATAGAGAGAAAATTAGCCGGGCATGGTGGCACACGCCTGTAGTCCCAGCTACTCAGGAGGCTCAGGCAGAAGGATTGCTTGAGCCCAGGAGTTTGAGGTTGGTGTGAGCTAGGCTGACGCCACGGCACTCACTCTAGCCTGGTCAACAAAGCAAGACTCTGTCTCAAAATAAATAAATAAATCCCTAATGCTGGCCTTTTCTCCCTCTCATACAGGGATCAAAATGTAGAAATCTGGTGATCTCAGCTTTTTTTTCCTTTTTAAAAAATTTTTAATAGATTTAGGGGATACAAGTTGAACTCCACTACATATATACTGCATAGTGGTGGAGTCTGGGCTTTGAGTATATCCACCACCTGAGCAGTGTACACTGTACCCCATAGGTAACTTTTAATCCCTCACTCCCTTCCACATTCCCCCCTTGTGAGTCTCCAATGTCCATTATGCTACACTGTGTGTCTTTGTGTAGCCATAGTTTAGCTCCCATTTATAAGTGAGAACAAGTGGCATTTATTTTCTATTCCTAAGTTACTTCACTTAGGATAATGGTCTCCAGTTCCGCCAAGTTGCTGTAAAACACATTTCATTCTTTCTTATCACTGAGTAGTACTCCATGGTATATATGTACCACATTCTTTATCCATTCATCAATTCATGGACCCTTGGGTTGATTCCTTATCTTTGCGGTCTTTGCAATTGTGAATTGTGCTGCAATAAACATACGAACGAAGCTGTCTTTTTGATAAAATTATTTATTTTCCTTTGGATAGATACCTAGTAGTGGGATTGCAGGATCAAATGATAGACCTACTTTTAGTCCTCTAAGAAATCTCCATACTGATCTCCATAAAGGTTCTACTAATTTACACTCCCATCAACAACTTATAAGTGTTTACCTTTCACTGCATCAGCTGCCAACATCTATTGTTTTTTGACTTTTTAATAATGACCATTGTAATGTGAAAAAGATGGCATCTATTGTGGTTTTAATATGCATTTCCCTGATGATGAGTGACATTAGACATTTTTCATGTTTTTTGCCATTTGTATATATTTTGAAATATGCCTGTTCAATCTCAGCTTTCTAACTACTTGGAAAATGAATTTCTTAATTTGTAGGAAAAAGCTAATTTCCACTGTGCCATGAGAAAAGATAAAAAACAAAAATGAAAAAAAGAAAGCATACTTTTGAGGATTTAAACTATTTCCTTAATTTCAGTACTGTACCATCCTTAGCAACCTTGGCTGCAGTGAAATGTGGGGCTGGTACAAGCTGCCAAGATTAATTCTTTCCAAACCAGCAGATGCTGTACAGAGTAAGAAAAAAAATTTTAATCAAAATATAAAACCAAATTTAAATTGAAAAAATTTTAATGGGAAGAGTAACTTCATTCTACTCTTTCTGTGCTTCCTAATAAAAAGGAAAGCTTTAATCAATCTATAAGGATAAACACTGTTATGGACTTTACCACAAAAGAATTGTCAATCTATAAGGATAAACACTGTTATGGACTTTACCACAGAAGAATTGTCACATACACTAGACCAGGGTTTCTCAACCTGGGCACTACTGATAGTTTAGATCAGCTAATTCTTTGTTGTCAGGGAATGAGCTGTGGATGTTTAGCAGCATCCCTGGCCTCTAACCACTAGATGCCAGTGGCATCCCCTCCTCACTTCTGACAATCAAAAATGCCTTTGGACATTGCCAAATATCCCCTAGGGGACAAAACTACCCCCATTTGAGAACTACTGCACTAGCCCCATAGCTATATTATTTCACATCAGATGTTTGTTTTCATGTCTCTTCCAGCTGCCTCACAAGAGCTGTCTGTTTCTTGTCCAGTTTTATTTGCCTATTCCTATGTCTCCTGACCCATCTGGCAGACAAATCTCGATGCTAAGTATGTGATATCAGAGATAGCTCCTGGGCAACAGCCCACGGCACCATCAACACAGGCAGAGTGTCTCAGATTTGAGGAAAGGGGAATGTAAACAAAGAGCCTGCATTGTAGTCACAGGCATCATCATGAATTAAAGTCACACAGAAAACAATTCCCAAAGATAGCAGGACAAAGAGTCTCTGTTCCTCAGCTGATGATGCACATGAAGTCTTCCTTGTAGGCACAGCCTGCAGACTCATCCTTACCTCACAACTAAAAGTGCTTTCACGACAACAGCACAGATTCTGAGCCTTCAGCATGTAGAGGCAGTGGGCAATTAAGAGGAAAACTAGTACCATGCCAAGAAGAGATAAAGCCAAACCCTTATGTTTACTTGTTTCCCTAAAGCTGAATTACCCAGTAAATATATTCTGAAAAGTACTTGTTGCTAGGTGGCCAATAGGAGCATATTGTTTAATATATTAGCAAAGAAGAAATGCTGTTTTTCATTATTAAAAAGGCAAAAATTTACTGGGGCGTTGGACTATTTTAAATCGGACCATATTATTCCATAAAAGAGCATGAAATAATAATCCAAAGAAATAAACCACCCACTCTTCTCTCACACAGAGTTTACCAATATATACTTACCATCTAGAACCTCCTCAGAAAATCCTGTTTTCTCAAAATCACTGGTATTCTGATTGTACAAACCAAATAGAAGATAATTTGCCAGCTCTCTGCAGCCTTCATTATACCTGCTATCGATTCCTGCAAGGCAAAAGAAGGCTGTGATCAGCTGTACTGTATGATGGGGAACAAATGAGCTCCAATCATTTGCCCCTGCTCAGCAAAACCCTGATGGTCAAGTTAAAGACAGCAGCTCAGACCAATTTTGTTCCAGAAACCAAGCTAAGCAACTCTCTGTGAAAGAAACTGGCCTCCAAATCAAGTACCTTTACTTGGATTCCAAGATCTATATAGTAGAAACAATCAAACAGCACAGATTATTGAGGCTGTTCGTTTCTGAAAAGCAATTTTTGAAGACAGAAGTAACCAGAAAGTACAGTCCAGGTCCTTCCATGGCTTGTTAAAGATCTCAGAATACTTTCAGTTGGCCTAAGAATAGAGGACAGAAAAATATTCGCTTCTCAAAGAGATCTTTACCAAAACATGTGGATCAAATAAAGGCAGATGAAAGTGGTTTGAAAAGAACCCAATGATATGAAGAGGACAAGCGAACGGAACCACAAACACTTATCATTTCACAAACACCAGGCTCAAGGCTCAAGGCTGTACTAGATGCTGGGGTGCAGTAGACAACATGCCAGCAGATGCCCCTCATGAAGCTTACAGTCTAATGGGCTGAGTCAGAGACAAATAAAAAGGAAAATTCGGCCGGGCGCGGTGGCTCACGCCTGTAATCCTAGCACTCTGGGAGGCCGAGGAGGGTGGATTGCTCAAGGTCAGGAGTTCGAAACCAGCCTGAGCGAGACCCTGTCTCTACTAAAAATAGAAAGAAACTAATTGACCAACTAAAAAATATATATATATATATATATATATACACACACAAAAAAAATTAGCTGGACATGGTGGCGCATACCTGTTGTCCCAGCTAGTTGGGAGGCTGAGGCAGTAGGATTGCTTGAGCCCAGGAGATTGAGGTTGCTGTGAGCTAGGCTGACGCCATGGTACTCACTCTAGCCTGAGCAACAAAGTGAGACTCTGTCTCAAAAAAAAAAAAAAAAAAAAAAGGAAATTTCATGGTACTGTCTTCACTACTGCCTCTCAATGCCTCAGGTATACTTACTAACTGGTCCCTAGGTGTCTGTGAAGTCCCAGAGCTATGGGGGACAAGAGGGAAGTGTTAATGGCAGGAGATAGCTATCTACGTGAGGCTAAGAGGAAGGGGTTGGGGCAGAAGCTAGGAGCTTCCAAAATGATAAGGGCTCCCTATCTCACTAATACCTCATCCAACTCCACTAAAACAACAACAGATATCAGGGGAACAAGAACTAGGACACTAACGCACACCTTATCTCACAATTATACTATTATTAATCTTCCTGTGAACAAGAAGCCAAGTTGTCCCAGACCTGAATCCCTCCTTGTTAAAAGCACTGACCTAGGATGCAGAGGATCCCATCAGGCCGAGACTTGCTGCTCTGGGTCAGGATGCTCTGAACCTGCCGGAGTCGGCTGCAGCTACAACAGGAAGAGAAAATAGTTCCATGAGTGTCAGCACAGCGCCAAGAAAAGAGCAGCATCTTGTGTGAGAGTTCCACAATGGAGGCACGAGGAAGAGGAATGATTCGCTAAGGATAGAAATTGATCCTTGTCTGGTTCTGGTATTAGAACCATAAAATGAATTGAGAAAGGTTCCCTCCTCTTCTATTTTCTGGAATAGATTGTGCAGAATTGATCTGAAAACTAAATATAAACTGCTAATTACAAACAAGATGGTCAGAGACTCTCAAGTTTAACAGAGGATGGAGCCAAAGGTCCTCTCATGGTCAATGCTGGACAGGACTGAGACTCAGCAGCTGACTCCCAGAACTTCCAGTGGCTCGTCATTTTGGAGGATTTTCAAAGAAGAGTTTACACACTGATTTACTTGACCTGTGGTCCTCATTAGTCTGTCTCAAAAACAGACAAAAACTCAAAAATTGGTCTAAGGACTTAAAACAAAGCTCTAATTCATCCTTATGGCTATCCCTATAGAGAGTATCAGCAGAGAAACTTGCTCCCCTTTCCGTGCAGATAGATGTATTACTCATTCAGTCCTAGGGATATCCCCTTGCTCCCAAGCAAAGTGAGGAGAGGCACTCCCAGACATTAATATTACTTCTAAAGACCTCATTCTGTCCATACCCACCCTCCTCCTTTCCAGCAGAGAGAGGTGCCAAATTTCCTGCTCAAGACTGATCCTTCTACCTGGTCTCCCTATCACCTTCAGGTCCAGGATCTGCCCCTACTATTCATTCTCTAACACTACTCTATTCAATCTTTTCCCTACAGTCTATATAGTTCCAGCCTACCACATCATTATAAGATCCTCCACAAACCTACTATACTAACTACACTATCCATGAAAACCAGTCTTCATCCCCACCCCTTAATGAATCTGCTCCAACACACTCCCCCAAATAATAGTATTTCTAGGCAAGTAACACTATTTCCCTTTCCTAATTCCCTGAATTCCTTTCCTCCTCTGAATCCTTTTTCAAAGTTCCCAGAAAGTTAGGGGAATGAGTTAGTTCCCCTAACATTCATTCCATGACTTAGTGGTCATTATCATTGTCTTTCATGAGACTTTCAGAGTTTTCCATGTGATATCAAAACTAGGCAAATATAATACGAGAGAGAGAGAGCGCGTGAGTGAGCACGCACGCACACGACCTATAAACCAATATCCATCATGACTACAGATGTAAACACCCTTAACAAAATATTAGCCAATAAAATTCACCAACGTATAAAAAGAATTATACGTCACGACCAACTGGAGTTTATTCCAGGGATATCCAAGGCTAGTCCACTGCTTCACAATAAAAACACTCAATTGATGGATGCCCCAATTACACTGATTGGATCTTTATGCATTACATGAATGTATTAAGCTATCATATGTACCTAGAAAATATGTACATCTATTATGTATCAATTTACAAAACGAAAAAAAAAAACCACTTAGAAAACTAGGAATAGACTGGTTTCCCAATTTGATAAAGAACATCTATTCTGGGAGGCCAAGGTGGGAGGACTGCTTGAGCTCAGGAGTTCGAGACCAGCCTAAGCAAGAGTGAGACTCCATCCCCATCTATACTAAAAATAGAAAATATCAGCAAGGCATGGTGGTGTGCGCCTGTAGTTCCAGCTATCCGAGAGGGGAGGCTGAGACAGGAGGATTGCTTGAGTCCCAGGAGTTTGAGGTTGCTATGAGCTAGGCTGATGCCATGGCACTCTAGCCCAGGCAACAGAGTGAGACTCTGTCTCCAAAAAACAAACAAAAAAAAACAAACAAAAAGAACATCTAAGAAAACCTACCAGCAAAGTTTGGAATTATACATAATGGTGAAAGACAACATTTTTTCTCTGAGATCAGGAACAAGGCAAGAATGTCTGCTCTCAGTAAGTGAACATATTACTGAAAGTTTCAGCCAACAGAATAAGGCAAGAGAAGGAAATAAAAGTCATATAGATTGAAAAGGAAGAAATAAAGCTGTCCCTATTTGTAGATATGGCCTATTTGTAGACAACATGATGGTTTATATAGAGAATCTCAAGGAATCTACAAAAAATTCTATAGTAAGTGAGTTCAACAAGGTCTCAAGATACAAGATCAACACATAAAAGTCCCTCATAATTCTATATGAAAGCAATGAACACATGGAAACCAAAATGTAAAAAATACAATACCATTTATAATCTCTCAAACATGAAATACCTAGGTATAAACCCAATAAAACATGCATAGGACTTACATGCTAAAAACTATAAAACACTGATGAAAGAAATTAAAGAAGATCTAAATAAATGGAGAGATATAACATATTCATGGATTGGGAGACTCGACATGGTACAGATATCAATTCTCCTCAAATTGACATTTGCGTATAACACAATTCCTATCAAAATCCAAGACTTGCTCTTTCCGCCATCTTTCCGTGCCGCCGTAATGGTGCGCATGAATGTCCTGGCTGATACTCTTAAGAGCATCAATAATGCCGAAAAGAGAGGCAAACGCCAGGTTCTTATAAGGCCGTGCCCCAAAGTCATTGTCCAGTTTCTAACTGTGATGATGAAGCATGGTTTCATTGGCGAATTTGAAATCACTGATGATCACAAAGCTGGGAAAATTGTTGTGAACCTCACAGGCAGGTTAAACAAGTGTGGAGTGATCAGCCCCAGATTTGATGTGCAACTCAAAGATCTAGAAAAATGGCAGAATAATCTGCTCCCATCCTGCCAGTTTGGTTTCATTGTATTGACAACTTCAGCTGGCATCATGGACCATGAAGAAGCAAGAAGAAAACACACAGGAGGGAAAATTCTGGGATTCTTTTTCTAGGGATGTAATACATACTTACAAATAAAATGCCTCAGTGGAAAAAAAAAATTTTGGATTTTTTTTTTTAAGACAGAGTCTTGCTTTGTTGTCCAGGCTAGAGTGAGTGCCGTGGCATCAGCCTAGGTCACAGCAACCTCGATCTCCTGGGCTCAAGCAATCCTGCTGCCTCAGCCTCCCGAGTAGCTGGGACTACAGGCATGTGCCACCATGCCCGGCTAATTTTTTTATATATTAGTTGGCCAATTAATTTCTTTCTATTTATAGTAGAGACAGGGTCTTGCTCTTGCTCAGGCTGGTCTCAAACTCCTGACCTTGAGCTTCACCCGCGTTGGCCTCCCAGAGTGCTAGGAATATAGGCGTGAGCCACCGCGCCCGGACAAAATCCAAGATTTTTATAGATGTAGAAAAGATTATTCTAAAATGTATATGAGCTGGGCATGATGGTAAGCATCTATAGTCCCAGCTACTCAGGAGGCTGAGATGGAAGGATCATTTGAGCCCAGGATCTCCAGGCCAGCCTGGGCAACATACTGAGACACCATTTCTAAAAAAAAATATACACAATTTCTATGGAAAGGCAAAGGAACTAGAATACTTTTAATTTTTTTGAACAAATATAAGGTGAGAGGAATCACTCTACCCGATGTCAAGCCTTATTACCTAGCTAAAGTAATCAAGACTGAATGGTACTGGCTGAGGAACAGACACATAGATCAACTCAACAAAACAAAATAGCCAGAAATAGACTCAAGCATGTACAGCTAATTTTGAACAAAGGTGCAAAAGCAATTCAATGGAAGAAGGATAGTCTTTTCAGTAAGTGGTGCTACAGCAACTGGATATCCATAGACAAAAACATGAACTTCAACCTTATATAAAAATTAACCCAAAACAGAATATAGATTTAAATGTAAAAAAATCCATCCTTAAATTCATATGGAATCTCAAAGGACTCCAAATAACCAAAACAATCTTAAAAAAGGACAAAGTTGGAGAGCTTGCACTTCCTGATTTTAAAACTTACTACAAAACTATTGTAATCAACAGTGTGGTACTGGCATTAAGATAGACATATGCACCAATAAAACAGAATGAAGAGCCCAGAAATAAACTCTCACATATATTGTCAAATAGTTTTGACAAGGATGCCAAGACTATTCAATAAAAAAGGACAGTCTTTTCAACAAATGATGCCGGGAAAACTAGATTATCCACATACAAAAGAATGAAGTTAGACCTTACTTTACACCACCCACAAAAATCAACTCGAAATGGATCCAAGACCTAAGCGTAACCCTAAAACTACAAAACTTTTATAAGAAAATATAAAGGGGCTGGTCCAAAGGTAGTGAGTTATCTCACTTGATTGTTCACAGTCAGTTACAGATTGAACTCCTTGTTCTACTACTTTCCCCCCTCTTCACTACTGCACTTGACTAGTCTTAAAAAAATAAAATTAAATTAAAAAAAAGAAAATATAAAGGAAAATCTTCATGATATTGGATTTGGCAATGATTTCTTGAATATGATAACAAAAACACAAGCAACAAATGAAAAATATATAAATTTGACTTCATCAAAATTTGAAATTTCTGTGAATCAAATGATACAATCAACAGAGAGAAAAAGCAACTCACCTACAACTCACCACCATCAACAAATCAATCACATTAAAAATGAGCAAAGGAGATACATAAATGGCCAAACAAGCTCATGAAAAGATGCTCAACATCATTAATCATTAGGGAAATGCAAATCAAAACCACAAGGAAATGTCATCTTGTACCCACTAGGATGGCTACTATCCAAAAAAAAAAGTGATAGCAAGGATTTGTAGAAATTGGAACACTTGTGCACTGTTGATAGGAATGTAAAATGGTGTAGCCACTATGGAAAACAGTATGGCAGTTCCTCAAAAAAATAAAAGCAGAATTACCATATGATCCAGCAATTCTATTTCTGACACATACTACAACATGGATAAACCTTGAGAAAATTATACTCAATGAAATAATCCAGATATATAAAGGACAAATATTATATGATTCTACTTTTGTGAGATACCTAGAATAGTCAACTTCATAGAGACAAAAAGTAGAATAGTGGTTGCCAGGGGCTGGGGAAAAGAGAGAGTGGAGAGTTACAGTTTAATAGGTATAGAGTTTCAGTTTTGCGAGATGAAAAGAGTCATATGGACAGATGGTGGTGATTTTAGCCCAGCAATGTACAAGTACTTAATGCCACTGAACTGTACACTTAAAAACGATTAAGATGGTAAATTCTGTTACACGGATCTTAAAACAATTTTATAAATTTTTAGAAATTTACGCCTGTAATCCTAGCACCCTGGGAGACGGAGGCGGGAGGATCACTCAAGGTCGGGAGTTCGAAACCAGCCTGAGCAAGAGCGAGACCCCGTCTCTACTAAAAAATAGAAAGAAATTAATTGGCCAACTAAAAATATATAGAAAAAGGCCAGGCACGGTGGCTCACGCCTGTAATCCTAGCACTCTGGGAGGCCGAGGCGGGTGGATTGCTCGAGGTCAGGAGTTTGAAACCAGCCTGAGCAAGAGTGAGACCCCCTCTCTAGTATAAATAGAAAGAAATTAATTGACCAACTAATATATATAGAAAAAATTAGCCGGACATGGTGGCGCATGCCTGTAGTCTCAGCTACTCGGGAGGCTGAGGCAGAAGGATCACTTGAGCCCAGGAGTTTGAGGTTGCTGTAAGCTAGGCTGATGCCGCGGCACTCACTCTAGCCTGGGCAACAAAGCGAGACTCTGTCGCAAAAAAAAAAAATTTTCAATGTTATGTAAAATGAAAACAACTAAGAGGGAGAACTCTTGTGGTATAAAAGAAATTAAAGAATAACAACAAAATGCAACATATGAACCTTAATTTGATTTAAAAACCAAATGAAAAACAGGGAAACATCTTTAAGACAGCTGGGAAAATGTGCATATGGACGTTATTTGGGGATTTACTGTTAATTTTCTTAGATGAAATAATGTTATGGTGGTTATATAACAGTGTCCTTTATCTTAGCAGATGCATGAGGAGTGAAGTGTCGTCATGTCTGCAGTTTACCTGAAAAGGGTATAACATAAAAGAAGAAAGATTGAGGAAAATAAAAGTAAAAAGTAACTTGCAGGAGACAGAAGGGAAAAAGAACAAGTAGCAAAGGATCAAAGGTTAAAAAAACAAAACAGGCCGGCGCGGTTGTAATCCTAGCTCTCTGGGAGGCCGAGGTGGGCGGATCGTTTGAGCTCAGGAGTTCGAGACCAGCCTGAGCAAGAGCAAGACCCCATCTCTACTATAAATAGAAAGAAAATTGGCCAACTAAAAATACATAGAAAAAAAAATTAGCCGGGCATGGTGGCACATGCCTGTAGTCCCAGCTACTTGGGAGGCTGAGGCAGCAGGATTGCTTGAGCCCAGGAATTTGAGGTTGCTGTGAGCTAGGCTGACGCCACGGCACTCACTCTAGCCTGGGCAATAAAGTGAGACTCTGTCTCAAAAAAAAAAAAAAATAGAAAAATAAAGAAAAGAAAAATGATAAAGCACATATAGCAAAATGTCAAAAATTGTTTAGCCTGTGTGGTGGGTATAATGAGTACTCACTGAACTATTCTTTTACCTTTTCTGTATAGTTTGGACATTTTCATAAAAATCTGGGTCTCGGAGGAAGAGGGTCATGTGGAGAAACCTAAGGTTTTAGAAACAGCAGGGCAGAAACATAAAGATGATCAAGAAGATTAAAGAAAACTCCATTCCCAGGGAAATGATGATTGCCTGCCACTCCCCACTTTTTCATGTTTAATAGAAGAGTGATCTTGCAATCATTCTCTGTACTAGAAATATTCCATGGAGTTGGTCCGTTGGTTCACTTCCCAACCCATGGGGACAGTAGGCTGACTGACTGCCAAGGTTACTAAGAGCTCTTTGGTTTTCAAACTTTTAAGGGGCCAGTGACAAAAAGCATGAGTAGGTCATGTGACCAAGAAACAAACAGCTCCCTAACTACTGCTGTAAAAGCCAAGACAGTATTGAAAACAGTTTCTTTGTCACAGTATCTTGGCCAAATAAAGTGGAAGCATATAAAATGTAGAAAGACCTTCTTCTTCCCAAAGTAAGACATCCTAGTGTTTCTTATTTTCTTAGGCAAATGAAAAACTAAATTCAGGTCTTTTTTCCTTCGTACATTTTATTATTTCCCAAATTTAATTTTTAACCAGAACATAGGCTGTTATTCATCAATGAACCATGGTACATGTCACTTACTGACTTGCCTTTTAATTTAAAAAAAACCCTAATAAGTATAAATAAAAACACAATCAGCTATATACTCCCAGCAACAGAATTAATCACTGTTAACATTTTGGCATATTTGCTTTTTATCTATGGTTAGTGCTTTTTTGAATTATGTATGTAAAATTATTAATATTCATTGTCCTTTTTTGAGGGGAAAAAAGGAGTATTACATATAAAACTGAACTATTTATTGATCCTCACCCCCAGGGGTCACCACTGTGAGTTTATTGTGTTTTCAGTGTTATTTTTTTAAATAAAATATTCAAGCATACACCAAACCCAGCAATAACACTGCCCTCTACCCTCCGTATCTACTAGAGCTGCAGTCCCCAACCCCGGGAGCCGCAGACCATACCAGTCCGTAGCCCATTAGGAAACGGTTGCCTGTTAGGAACTGGGTAGCACAGAAAGTTAGTGGCTGACAAAGGAAGCTTGCTTTATCTGTATTTACGGCCACTCCCCATTGCTTAGCTCATGGCTAGCTTGCTAGCTCATTATCACCACCTGAGCTCCGCCTCCTGTCAGATGCGGGGGGGGGGGGCACCCTGAGATTCTCACGGGAGCACTAACCTCACTTTAAACTGCGCATACGAAGGATCTAGGTTGCCACTCCCATGAAAATCTAATGCCTGATGAGCTGAGGTGGAGCTGAGGTGCTCTGCTAGCCCTGGGGAGCAGCCGCAAATACAGATTATCATTAGCAGAGAGGTTTGACTGCACAATAAATGCAATGAGCTTGAATCGCCCCAAAACCATCCTCCCCTACCCCCAGTCAGCGAAAAAACTGTCTTTCATAAAACAGGTCCCTGGTGCCAAAAAGGCTGGGGACCACTGTACTAGAGCATGGCTGGTACATCCTGGGTAGATGGCCTGTAGTCACCCATGACTTTATAAAATGTGACCTTTAGAAGACATGAAGATGCCAATGCACTCTAGCTGGGGCAACAGGTGAGATTTTTGTCTCAAAAAACGAAACAAAACAAAACAAAAACAAAAAGGAGGTAGACTCAGCAGACCTGATAATGCAGTTTATATCAAATATGTTTCTTTCATACTATATTTATTTCTGATTTTCCCTGGATTAGACTCAGAATTTAGATATGATGGATGACAACATGAAGAAACCAAGACCTAAACAGATATTGTTTGCCCAAGATCACAAGGCTGAGTAAACAATAACAGCATCAACATCTGAGCAACCAGGTACTCTTTGACTGATTTTTTCTTTCTGCTACACCTGTTTTCCAGACAATAAAGTAAGCCACATATACATTTTTGAACTCAAAACAATCTCTGTTCTTCTCATCTTCCATCTTTTTCTTTTTTTGAGACAGAGTCTCACTCTGTTGCCCGGGCTAGAGTGCCATGACATCAGTGGAGCTCACAGCAATCTCAAACTCCTGGGTTCAAGCAATCCTCCTGTCCACCATGCCCAGCTAATTTTTTCTATATATTTTTAGTTGTCCAGCTAATGTCTTTCTATTTTTAGTAGAGATGGTGTCTCGCTCTTGCTCAGGCTAGTCTCGAACTCCTGAGCTCAAATGATCTCAGCCTCCCAGAGTATTACCAGAGTAATACCAGAGCTAGTATTACAGGCATGAGCCACCGCACCCAGCCCCATATTCCATCTTAAATGTAATAGTTAACTCACTGTTCATTGCTTTTATAGTAATTGATATATAAACATACAGGTGTGTTTTCTTGTTAGTGTGTATTTCATTATTTTGGTTCCCTGGAAATGATGAGAAAAAAAATTGAGAATTTTATTATTACCTGTTTTTCCTCCATAATTTATATTAAACTTTTTTATCCTGAAAATTAAACAATTAAAGCACTAATATATTATCCTTATATCCTGTATATTTTGTTTTGAATGTTTTACAAAGTGAATCCTCATACCAATCTGACTCATCTCATCATAGAAAACTGATGTGAACAATTTCATATGGATCTCTCAGTAATATATAGTCTGGGTGGGTTTTTTTTTTTGCAGGGGGTATTTATTTGTACATTAAAAAAATCATAAAGCCGTTCTACAAAATGTTTTTTTCATTTAACTCTATACTATGGAGATCTTTCTAACTTAGCAGGTAGAACTGAACCCCATTTTTTAAACTACTGTACTGTATTCTTTTGTTTTTTTATTTAACTGGCCACTGTGATTGAACATTCAGGATTTTTATTATTTTTATTTGCTGCTGCAAACAATGCTTCTATGAGCAATCTTATTTATCCATCTTTGGCACAAGTACAAAAGTTTCTGGCCGGGCGCGGTGGCTCAAGCCTGTAATCCTAGCTCTCTGGGAGGCCGAGGTGGGCGGATCCTTTGAGCTCAGGAGTTAGAGACCACCCTGAGCAAGAGCGAGACCCCATCTCTACTATAAATAGAAAGAAATTAATTGGCCAACTAATATATATAGAAAAAAAAATTCGCCGGGCATGGTGGCACATGCCTGTAGTCCCAGCTACTTGGGAGGCTGAGGCAGCAGGATTGCTTGAGCCCAGGAGTTTGAGGTTGCTGTGAGCTAGGCTGACGCCATGGCACTCACTCTAGCCTGGGCAATAAAGTGAGACTCTGTCTCAAAAAAAAAAAAAAAATTCTGTAACATAGAGACCTAAAAGTAGCACTGCCAGGTTAAAAGATATCTATACTTTAAATTTCGATAGATCTTGCCAAATTGTTTTCTTAAATTAAACCATGTGTTACCACTCTTCAACTAAGGCTAAATTAATGGTTAAAATTCTCAGTTATAAATTCATATTTTCCCTAATCACTAGGGAGAATTTCAAATGTTTATTGATCATCTATATTTTTCTTCTCTCTTTTTTTTTTACTTTTTAGAGATCGGGTCTCGCGCTGTCACCCAGACTAGAGTATAGTGGCGTGATCATATCTCACTGTAACCCAGGACTCCTGGGCTCAAGTGAGCCTCCTACTTCAATCTCCCAAGCTGGGACTACAGGTGTATGCCACCATGCCTGGCTAATTTTTTTTTAAATATTTTTTGGGCTGGGTGGAGTGGCTCATGGCTGTAATCCTAGCTCTCTGGGAGGCCGAGGTGGGTGGATCGTTTGAGCTCAGGAGTTCGAAACCAACCTGAGCAAGAGTGAGACACCGTCTCTACTATAAGTAGAAAGAATTTAATTGGCCAACTAATATATATAGAAAAAATTAGCCAGGCATGATGGCGCATGCCTGTAGTCCCTGCTACTCGGGAGGCTAAAGCAGGAGGATTGCTTGAGCCCAGGAGTTTGGGGTTGCTGTGAGCGAGGCTGAGGCCATGGCACTCACTCTAGCCTGGGCAACAAAGTGAGACTCTGTCTCAAAAAAAAAAAATTTTTTTTTGTACAGACGGGGTCTCACTATATTGTTGCCCAGGCTGGTCTTGAACTCCTCGGCTAAAATGATCCTCCCACCTCAGCCTTCCAAAATGCTGGTATTACAGGCATGAGCCAACACGTCCAGCCATATTAAATTTTAAGCAAAGACTCTACTAGTCTGTTAATTTCATTAATAGGTTTCCTAATAATGAATAAATCTTGCAGTTCTGGGACAAACCCTACTTGTGAGTGAAGTAGTGTTGTTATTTTGCCATACTTGTAGGTTCAATATAGTATTATTTTATTCAGGATTTTTGCATTTGTAATTCTCCTTTGCGCTTTCCTAATCAAGTACCAGAACTACACCAGCCTCAGAGACTGAGTGAGAAAGCTTTCTGAGGTATTTACTCCACTCAGCATGCTTTCCATCTCTACCTGCCCTGGTAACCTACCTTGTCTTCCTTCTCAGCCACAGTGTCCAGCTGAGATTTACCCAGATGGAAGCTAGGTCAATTGGAGTGCTTTCCAGGGTTATCTCATTTTAGAGCTAGAAGATGAATGGCCTTTAGGGGCACAGTCCAAGAAGAATGTGGTTTACGGTGCATGCAGAGGAGAAAATGCAGCCAGACAGAAGCAGAAATGAGACATCCTGGACAGAGTCAAATGTTCTGATAGCAGTCTCGGTTCCAGTTCTAGTTCCTGCAGCTCTTCCTATGAGTCTATCTCCCCCACTATCCTTTCTAGCCAAGTAAGCCAATACATTCCATTTTTTACTTAAATCCTTTGAGCTCGGTTTCTGTCACTTGCAATAAAAGCATTCTTCCTAAAACATCATCAGTCCTAGGAAGTGTTTAGGGTTGAAGCATACTGCTGTCTACAACTTATTGTGAAAAGCATTAAATAACAGGATGGATGAAAAGAAGGATGGATAGTTGATAAGGCAAATACAGCAAATATAATAAATACAGAATCTAAGTGTGGTATATATGAATGTTTACTCAACAATTCTTTAACTTTTCTGTATTTTTGAAAATTTTCATAATATAATGTTGGGGGAAAAATCAACAGCAGGAGTAAAAGCCCTATTAGCATTAATCTGGATTTCAGGTACTAACTAAAAGGAGCTCATTGTAGGAGTGCTATGGTTTAAGAAACCTGGCCATGCATTAAGGTAGCAATTATTTACCTCCCTTTGCAAAACCAGAGACTTGGAGCAAAGGCAAAAAGACAAGATGTGCGGTGAGGCAACAGTTGACATTTCCTACTGGTGTTTTCGCTGGAACAATGAGCTGCAATGCAAAAAGCATAGCCAATGGTGCTGCTGTCATTGCTAATACATGGTTAATCACTGGCCGTAAAGTGACTCAAACTAAAGGGACACACACACACACACACACACAATGACTAATGAATGTGCTGGCATCATTTAACTATTCAATGACTTAAATTTTCTCCCAGTACTTTCATGTGACTCCCCATAGCCATTAGTAACCCTAAGCAATTTAACTTTCACTCCACACAGCTACCTCCTTGTGGTAGAAACAGTTACCTAATCCATATCCATTCTCCCCTTCTTACTAATAGTACGGCAGTAAGGGTCAGGGAGTGGGCAACAGATCCAGGTCCTTTGCTTCTAGTGCTAACCACTGAGACATACTGGCTCAACTAGAAGGGAAATCCCTTCCTTTTCCCCTTCTTGCCTGACAGACACAATGGCTGGCGTTCCTGTAGCTATTCTGTGACTATGAAGCTACAGTGAAGGTAAAAGCCACCTGCTAACAATAGCAAAACACAAACACAGAACAGGCCTGGTTCCCTGATGACTTTATACCAGGAATGGCCTGCCTTTCTCTAGACAGACATCTTTTGCAAGAGAGGATAATGTTTATCCAAGGCCACAGGTTCCCCACCCCTGGGATAAACCCTAAGGTTAAGTCATTATTGTCAAGTGTCTTTTATCAGCTGCCAAATGTCGTTCCTAATAGGCTATCTCAACTAAAATGGTTAAAACTGGGTCTAATTGCAATTCATGTCTACACATATTTCATAAATTGGTATACATAAGATACTCTACAAACTAAAGTCAAGAACTTCAGAAAATGCCACCCACCACAAATGGAAAATGTTTTCTGTAAGCTTTTTCACTATATTCCAGTGTAATACCTTCTTTCCTATTTTCTTCCTTTTCTCTGGCTTTCCCTAAGGATCTCCTGACCACAATCTACTCTTTGTAAAGTGAGTTTCACAAGGCTTCATTCAGAAAAGCATCCACAATTACTCTCCCTCACTTCTTTGGCTATTAAAAGCATGCCAAATCTATATGCAACGTGGAATCCTGCATTGGATCCTGGAATAGAAAAAGGACATGCACAAAAACTGGGAAAATTCAAACAAAGCCTGGAGTACTAAACTCCAAGTAAACAAAAGTATACTAAGTAAACTAAAGTATTATACCAATAGGCCAGGCGCGGTGGCTCACACCTGTAATTGTAGCATTCTGGGAGGCCAAGGCTGGAGGATCGCTCAAGGTCAGCAGTTGGAAACCACCCTGAGCAAGAGCGGGACCCTGTCTCTATTAAAAATAGAAAGAAATTAATTGCCTAACTAAAAATATATAGAAAAAATTAGCCGGGCATGGTGGCGCATGCCTGTAGTCCCAGCTACTTGGGAGGCTGAGGCAGAAGGATTGCTTGAGCCCAGGAGATTGAGGTGGCTGTGAGCTAGGCTGACGTCACAGCACTCTAGCCTGGGCAACAGAGTGAGACTCTGTCTCAAAAAAAAAAAAAAAAAAAAAAGTATTATACCAATATTATCATCTTAGTTTTCATAAATGCACCATGGTTATATGTCAGATGTAAACATTAGAGGAAGCTAGGTGAAGGGTATGTAGCAATACTCTGTACCATATTTGTAACTCATCTATAAATCTAAAATTATTTCAAAATTAAGAGTTAAAAACAAAAAACTTGCCAAATGAGCTGCTTTTTTTTTCGAACTAGGGCTCCAAAATCACAGATCAGTATTAAATACCCAAGTTGCAAACCCTGCTTCTTTCTTTTCTTCCCTTTTCCCTTCCCTTTTCCCTTCCCTTTTCCCTTCCCCCCTCCCTCCCTCCCTCCCTCTCTCTCTCTCTCTTTCTTTCTTTCTTTCCATTGCAGGGCAAAAACAACAATTTAAACTGTGTAACTTAAAGGACATCTACATATCATTCACCACCACCCCCTAAAGTTAAAACATCAGAGAAGGGCTCACAAGTTAGGTAATACTGTCAAGATATCATGCACTATTAATGCCACAATATTCACTAAATAAGAGTCCTCAGTATACAGTCCCCCCCCCCCACAACATGAGTGAGAAGGCAGATACCCAGGCCTCTACCCCAGGCCAGAAATAAACCCATAAAAGTCTAACTAAGAATATCTTTTTTGTTTCTATAGCCACCTTCCTAGCCAGCATCCAAGCAAGTTGAAGACTGAAACTCACATTTTCAGACATTTCAAGGAATAGAGGCTTGCTTTGCAGTTTCAGTTTTCTTAAGGTATGGACTACTGGTACTACAACTGCAGTTATTACTTCCATAGATCTATAAACCCAAAAAAGAACCAAGGGTACTGGCAACATTACCAAAGAGATAACCAACCTCTGTGAGGCTTTAATTAAAGTACTCTTTGTAGAGTGTCACTATCAAGAACCACTTTCTCACCACCTAGCTCAAAACTATGACTCTTAATTCTCTGAACACCCATGAAATTGAACATAGCCCACAGCTTCACCTGTAATTATTCTCCATTCATTCAATAAACAATTAGTACAAGTGGCGTTTCATAATAGGTAACAATAGCAGTTCCTATTTAGTGAGTACTGACTACATGCCAGACACTGATCTAAGCACTACGAGAAGCAATGTGGGAAATGGCAATAAAAATGGTTCCAGGGCCAGGCGTGGTGGCTCATGCCCGTAATCCTAGCACTCTGGGAGACCGAGGCGGGCGGATTGTTTGAGCTGAGGAGTCTGAGACCAGCCTGAGCAAGAGCAAGACCCCATCTGTACCCAAAATAGAAAAAACTAGCCGGGCATGGTGGCGTATGCCTATAGTCTCAGCTTCTTGGGAGGCTGAGGCAGGAGGATTGCTTGAGCCCAAGAGTTTGAGGTTGCTGTGAGCTAGGCTGACGCCACGGCACTCTAGCCCGGGCAACAAAGTGACTCTCAAAAAAAAACTTAAAAAAAAAAAATAATAATAATAATGGTTCCAGCCTTTTGATAATTTCCAGGGGTAACAAAGAAGAGCCTTCCTTATGAATCTCTTGAAAATATAGAAATCCCACCTATACATGGCATAGAGGGGCCCCAGTACAGGAACTCCTTAATTAGACTGTTTTACTAGAGCACATCCTCCAGTAGCTTCTTCATAAAATGTGCATGGGAGGTCAAATTTTGAAACCTTGCATGAGTGAAACGTCTTAATCCTCTCTTCAACCTGCCTAAGAATTTGGCCAGATATAGAATTCTATTTTCTTTCAAAAGGCACTCTTTGCTCCATTACATTCTAGTTTCCAATCCTGCTAGAATCCTATGATTCCTGACCCTATCTATGTGATCTGTAGATATTCTTTTGTCTTTATAGTGCTAGAAAATTTCATGATGCTGTGCCTTGACATGGATACTTTTATTTTAAATTAACAGATAAAACTATATATATTTATTGCTACAACATGTTTTGAAGTATACATGCATTGTGAAATATTTAAATCTAGCTAATTAAGAAATGTATTAACTCACATAGGTATTTTGGAAAACACATAACTTCCACTGTCTTTCCATTTTTCAAGAATACAATATATCTAGCCTGGGAGCGGTGGCTCACGCCTGTAATCCTAGCAATCTGGGAGGCCGAGGCAGGCAGATTGCTCAAGGTCAGGAGTTCAAAACCAGCCTGAGTGAGACCCCGTCTCTACTATAAAAAAATAGAAAGAAATTAATTGGCCAACTAATATATATATAAAAAATTAGCCGGGCATGGTGGCACATGCCTGTAGTCCCAGCTACTCAGGAGGCTGAGGCAGCAGGATTGCTTGAGCCCAGGAGTTTGAGGTTGCTGTGAGCGAGGCTGACACCACGGCACTCACTCTAGCCTAGGCAACAAAGCAAGATTCTGTCTCAAAAAAAAAAAAAAAATACAATATATCATTATTAACTATAGTTACCATGTTATACAATAAATCTTGAATTTATTTCTCCTGTCTAACTGTAATTAAATATCCTTTGACCAACATCTCTCCATTCCTTACTTCCCCTGCTACCCCAGCCTCTAGTAACCACCATTCTACTCTCTACGATGAGATCAAAAATTTTTTGTTTTGTTTTTGAGACAGGGTCTTGCTCTGTCTCCCAGGCTACAGTCCAGAGGCATCATCACAGCTCACTGTAACTTCAAACTCCTAGGCTCAAGTGATCCTCCTGCCTCAGCCTCCCAAGTGGCTAGGACTACAAGTGGGTACCACCATGCCCAGCTAATTTCTCTATCTTTTGTAGAGACAGAGTCTTGCTCTTGAACTCCTGGTCTCTAGGTAATCCTTCCGCCTTGCCTCCCAAAGACCTGGGATTACAGGTGTGAGCCACCATGCCCAGCCCAAGATCAACTTTTTCAGATTCCATACGTGAGTAAGCTCATGTGATGCTGACATGATTATTTTTATTATTTATTTATTTATTTTTTGAGACAAGAGTCTCACTTTGTTGCCCAGGCTAGAGTAAGTGCCATGGCATCAGCCTAGCTCACAGCAACCTCAAAGTCCCGGGCTCAAGCAATCCTTCTGCCTCAGCCTCCCGAGTAGCTGGGACTTCAGGCACGCGCCACCATGCCCGGCTAATTTTTTCTATATATAGTAGTTGACCAATTAATTTCTTTCTATTTATAGTAGAAATGGGGTCTCACTCTTGCTCAGATGGTTTTGAACTCCTGACCTGGAGGAATCCGCCCGCCACGGCCTCCCAGAGTGCTAGGATTACAGGCGTGAGCCACTGCACCCGGCCTATTTTTAAATTGGTGTTGGATTCCTGGTGAGTTCTTTTAATCTTCATACTCGTGTCCTTTGGTTCTGACAAATTTTCTATTTTATTATTTCTTCATGACATCAAGCAATAACCACCCACTATTCCTCCTTATTACACAATATACAAAACCCTGGGTCATTCAGTCCTTTTCATTCTGTAAAGTGTTTAGCTTCTGGATCACTGTCTCTTTGCTACTACTGTTCCTACCTTAATTCATGGTAATCTAATACACACCACAGTCTTTACCTCTCAATGCCTTGACTCCTCTCTTCCAATGGTGTTGTCCTCTATCCTACTTCAGCCACTCCCTCCCACATTGCTCACATCCAAGCAGCTCAACACAGTTGTAAAAAAAGCATACAACCAAGCTAACAAGGTGTCACCTTAAATTTACAGCAAACATCAAACAGGCACTTAGTGCAGCCTGGCAATTCTAAAACCTCTCCTTATCTTCAACTCATTCTTCTTCACTCTCCTAGATGAATTTTACTCCTTCTTTCTCCACAAACTCCCAACACCTCCCCATTCTTCATTTTTAGATGAAGACCTTCCTTCTTATTTACCCGAAAATATGGAAGTAATTAGAAGAGAACTTCCACTTTCTCCCACCACTAATGCTACCAGCATTTGGATCCACATAATCTACCACCAAAGAACTGTATGCATTGTGCCTACGGTGCCTGAAGCCAACATACCCATTTGTGGAGTAGATCCATTCCCTCTTACCTACTCAAGGACTTCACCCCTGCAAGTATGTCTTCTCTCTCTCTTTAGTCATCAATTTTCCCTCACTAATGCATCATTTCCATCAATTTACAAACATGTTATAATGTCTGCCCACCTAAAAATAAAAAGAACTCTCTTCGCACCTCATGACCTTTCAGCTACAGCCCCACTACTCTGCTCTCCCTTATAACGATTCTTGAAAGATCATAATTACGACTACCTATATTCACTGTCTTCAATTCCTCTTCTCTCCTTTTCTATTTTTTAAAATTTTTTTAAATTATTTTTTAGAGATAGGGTCTCACCATGTTGCTCATGGACTCGAATTCCTGAACTCAAGGGGTCTTCCCACCTTAGGGTACCGAATAGGTGGGACTACAGGCATGCACCAATGTGACTGGCTTCATTTTGTCTTAAACCCGCTGCACCAAAACTGTTCTTGTCAAGGTCACCAATAACCTACACATTATCAAATCTAATAGTTTATTCTTAGTCCTCATTAGACTATCAACCATCTTTTGGCTTTCAATGACCTTGATTCTTCTAATACTTCATAGGGAACCATTTTCCCTCAGAATTTGGAAGGCAGTGCTGTGCTGTCTTTTCTGGGAACCTTCTCATTCTCCTCAATTTACACATGTGATACACCAGGGCTTGGACATCAGTTTTCTTTTGTACCTGCATTTATTCTCTGGAACTCTATATAGTCTCATGGCTTCCTTTTTCTTTTTCTTTCTTAATTTTATTTTTTGTAGAGACAGGGTCTCACTGTGTTGCCCAGGCTGGTCTCAAACCCCTGGCCTCAAGTCATCCTCCCACCTTAGCCTCCCAAATTGCTGGTATAGTAGGCCACACAATGCCTGGTCTAGTCTTATAGCTTTAAATAAAAAATTGGCAGTCATCAGTATGTGAATGGTATCTCCATCCCTAATCTCCCTTCTGAACTCCAGACTAATCTATCCAACTGCCTATCCTGTATCTCCACTTGAATATCTATTAGACAATTTAAAATGAACAAGACCAAAATTGAACTCTATTCTCTCCACAAATCAGCTCTTCTTCCAGTGTTCCCAATATTAATAAATGGCAACTCCATTATTCCAACAACTGAGGCCAAAAGTGACTAAGCCTTCTGGCATTATTGTTCCTTCAGTCCTTGCTCTTCCTCAGCATTTATTTCTCACCATTCTGTATTACTATTTTTATTGTTTTCGTACATGTACATTTACAAAAGAGCTCTTTGAGGGCAGAGGACTGCCTTATTTATCTGAATCCACAGCACTTAACAGTGTATGTTGAATTTGCATAAAGAGGTAGTGAAATTTAAACTGTTAAATGAGTCCCAAGTAGGAACAGATACCTCTGCAGAAAAAGATGTTGAAGTAGGAAAGTATATTTCTGCTAGATTTCCATTAGTTCATCAGTACTAGTTGAGATAGGCTAGATTATATCTTGGTATGATATCCAATATAAAATCCCAATGGCATTTCACTTCTTGCTCACTCTACATACATAGATCACCTGGAAGCTTTCTCTGGGTCCCAGACTGATTTATGGAGTCTGGGACCATCTAGAGCACCAACAGCTACCATGACAGAGGGTAAGAGTGGCAAATTATATACCAGAAGCTTTTACCATGAAAGGCTACACATTATTCCTATGTACATTTCACTGAACAAAAGCAACTCACAAGGCCATACTCAACTTCAAAGGGGAAGTACAATTCTATTACATGCTCATGAGACAGAAACCAAAAAATTTGATAGACAGCACTGATGACTATCATAACCTTAAAAACATGCTAATTCTGAGCAATAAGATTTTAACTCCTGATCTCCATTCTCCATCTCTGAAAATGAACTCCCTCGCTAAATGAGAACCATACACTTGCAAAATAATATCTATGGATGGCAGGAATGTAACTTCAGCAGTTAGGCCTGCCTCTTTCCTCACACTCAGGAGTCAGAGAGCAGCAAAGAAGCCAAACATGGGACAGGAAAGTACTGAGGCCAAACCTGCCAGAAATGTTCACTGTCAAAAGTGAGGGAAAGGCTTGAACAGGCAAGAAAAGCATGTTCAATTAGGTACAGGTGTGGAAAGGAAAGAAACCCTCAGCAAATTTGTTCACCAAAGGTATGGAACAGCCAGTCCTTGGAGTCCTTCGCACACTACCCTTTGTCTGAAATCGAACAAGTTTCATTCAAACCACTGGATGGAAGAATTGCAATTTAGGTATGATGAAGAAAGTTAGCCAGCATACTACCTTTTAACATAAAAAACACTACCTTTAAAATGCATATAGACATCTGGGCCTGATTTAATTTTAATAAAGAGAGAATTATAAAAAATAAAAATAAAAAAATAAAATGCATAAAAAGCACACCATCATGCTACTAGAAACAAAAAAGGCAACGGTTAAGAGATAGATTTTATGGGAAAAATGATTTTTTTTCTAAAACTCTCAAAAGACATAAATCAAGATTCCTAAGCTCAAGATGATCTGGGATAAACCCCAAGTCTGCATAGAGCCTAGACTTAACGGATTGCTGATCCAAGTTCTTTTTTTTTTTTTTTTTTTTTGAGACAGAGTTTCACTTTATTGCCCAGGCCAGAGTGAGTGCCATGGCGTCAGCCTAGCTCACAGCAACCTCAAACTCCTGGGCTCAAGTGATTCTCCTGCCTCAGCCTCCCAAGTAGCTGGGACTACAGGCATGTGCCACCATGCCCGGCTAATTTTTTCTATATATATTTTAGTTGGGCAATTAATTTCTTTCTGTTTATAGTAGAGATGGGGTCTCGCTCTTGCTCAGGTTGGTCTCGAACTCCTGAGCTCAAACGATCCGCCCACCTCGGCCTCCCAAAGAGCTAGGATTACAGGCTTGAGCCACCGCGCCCGGCCGCTGATCCAAGTTCTAAAGTATCCTGTGCAATTTCTATACAAAGTTCAAACATTTTCTGTTTCAGACAGTGAAAACTGGCAGAAACACTGGGAAGGACTGGAGATGGTTACCATAAGCAGTTAAACACTTAGGACCATAAAGCTCACAAGGAATTACATTGAAAGGCAGAGCAAGGGGTTCAAATAATGTCACCTGCCAAATCAGAAGCAAATTAGGATTCTTAAATGCAAAAGGTTTCATTAGTATATGAAACCCCACCTTCCCTATCCCTTATGCATTCAACAATTATTAGTTGCTAAGCTGTGGGAAGGAATGCAGGGAAGTAACAGAGAAATAAGGTTCTAAGAATTCGTTCTTGGTCTCCATGAAGTTGGTCTAGTTAAACAAACATATAACCTCAAAAAAGATTGACAAGCAAAAAGTTAAAACACAGTGCTTTAAATACCATAACAATACTATAGGAAAACCCATTCTAACATGTAAGTTGACAACATCCTTTCAAGGGAACAATACCATATTTGCTTTGTTAAGTGGCTAAAGAAAAAGCAAACAAACAAAAAATCTCTCTTCCGGTTTAATGACAGTTCGGTACCAAAGCTCGCTAGCTCTCCCACCCTCTCAAAGGTTTCTACTGCAACCCTTCCATCATTCCAACCTCCACACTCTGCTTGCGGGCCCCGTACCAGCTCCATTACAAACAATGCCCAGACTACCAAGGTCAGCACCAAAGGCACAGGGAGCAGCAATCAGAAACGGATCTTCCTAAATCAGAAGCCTCCCCCCCAACCAAGTCTCTGCCTCTAGACTCAGGGGGCTGGGGTCTGCCGCTTTCGGGGGTTCTAAACCTCTTTCTCCTCTTCATCCAGTTAGTTTTCCTTCCTGCGCCCCCACTGACTTCGTCTCCCCGCAACCTGAGCTCCCCATTGTGGAGCGAGAGAGCGTCATGATGCAGGCTGGGGCAGGGGGGTGGCGCAGAGGGGAGATGCTGTCAGTTGTGTGTACGTAGGGGGCGGGGGGGGGGGTGCTCATTAAAGAAGCCTCAGTAAAGGGCAAAGGCTCTACAGACCTACAGTAGGGAGCTTTATAAGTAAGCCGTTGCTGAAGAAAACCCATTTGAGCTTCTACATAAGGGAGCTATTGTGTGGCGGGCGGGGGGCGTCTACAAGTAGCCGTTTCTGGGGGAAACATTGCATGGGGAAGACAAGCAAATTACTCCAACCGAAGTCACGGTGGGATTCTCTATAGGGGAATCTTTCCTTGGGGAGACGTTCTGTGGGGTGGGAATGTCATAATACGGAGTCGTCACAGGGAACCGTTGTGGGGTTGTCTATAGGGGAGCCATTGTGGAGCCTCTGCAGAGGGCGCCGTTCCTGGGAAAATGTTCCTCCAGGAGCCGTTTAGGAAAGAACTGTCCTCGAGGAAGCCATGTCGGGCCACGCCCTGCGGCGGGAGGCGTCGCCTGACCCCGACCACCCGCATCCCCCACCCGGCCGCCCCTCAGCGGCCACAGCCCCGCGTACCTGACGGAGGGGGACCCGCGGCTGGAGCCCCCGGGGGCGCGCGCCCGGGGCAGCCCCAGCCGGCGCGGGGGGTACACGTCCATGGCGGCGGGCGGCGGAGCAGGACCGTGCGGCTGCGAGGGTCGCTCAGGCCCGCCGGGCGGCTCCAGGCCCGCAGCGGCCGGGCGGCGCGGCGGGGCGTGCCGGGTGGGAGGGGGCGCGGCGCGCGGGGGCACGTCGGGGCCGGGGGCGGGGCCGGACGCGCGCAAGGAGCGCGGATGGGGGTCGGAGCCGGCTAGGAGGTCGGGGGCTGGCCCACGGCCGCAGAGCCGCGCCCTCCTTCGCTGCGAGGTGGCCGGGCTGGACGTTGGGAGCGCGGGTCCCGGGGGGAGAGTTAATACGGCGCCGCTCTGCCCTGTCCTCAGGCGCCGCATCACGCAGTGGGACTCCGCGCGGCGCCCCCCAGCCACGCACACGGGCGCGCCCGGAGGCGGGGCCTGGCTCCAGCCCCGCCCCGCCCCGCCGGAGCCCCGCCCCGCCGGCTCCGGCCTCCTGCGAAGGCTTCCGCCGCTGCAGCTGGATCGGGGTTCCTCCCCCGCTCCCGGTCTCCGGGGCGAGTGCCTCGCTGCTGTTTCCTCACCTCCTGTTCATCAGTCTTGCATTCGCCCTTCAAACATTCAGCCGATTACTAGCAGGCCTCCGGTTAGCAGTGCGCACCCAGCCCTGCGCAGGGCATGGGCGTTAGAGGCTTGAAGGATCCCAGAGGACCCTTGCCCTTTACTGTTCAGGTCCTGGTTCGACCCGTTTCCGACTGTGGGACCATGGACAGGAAACTTAATGGCACCAAGCCTCAGTCTTTTCGTGTGTAAAATGGGAGAAATACTTCACTGATAGATTGCCAGGCGTCCTCTATATGTACAGAACATATTTAGTGATTTTATCCTGCATCCTGTATTGACCTTGTCAAGACGCCTTAAAATGTCCTGTATTCATCCTTTCTTTTCCTCCTTCCTTTCTTTCTTTCGTCCTTTCGTCCTTTCTCTCTTTCTTTCTTGTCTTGCTCTATTGCCCAGGATAGAGTGCCCTGGAGTCAGCCTACCTCACAGCAACCTCAAACTGCTGGTCTTATGCAATCCTTCTGCCTCAGCCTCCCAAGTAGCTGGGACTACAGGTATGTGCCACCATGCCCGGCTAATTTTTTCTATATGTTTTTAGTTGGCCAATTAAATTCTTTCTATTTTTAGTAGAGATGGGGTCTCACTCTGCTCAGGCTGGTCTTGAACTTCTGACCTTGAGTGATCCTCCTGAATCCACCTTCCAGGGTGCTAGGATTACAGGCGTGAGCCACCACACCCAGCCTGAATTCATCCTTTTTTTTTTTTTCAATATCCAGGGTCTCTCTTACCCAGGCTGCAGTGCAGCTGCAGTGCAGTGGTGCTCACTGCAGCCTCCAACTCCTGGGCTCAAGCAATCCTCCTGCCTCAGCCTCAGGAGTAGCTAGGACTGCAGGCATGCGATACCATCCCCAACCAATATTTCTTATTTTTTTATAGACGTGCTTTCACTGTTTTACCCAGGCTGGTCTAGAACTCCTCGCCTCAGCCAGTCCTCCTGCCTTGGCCTCCCAAAGTGCTGGGATTAAAAGCATGAGCCACTGTGTCTGGTCCTGTATTCATCTTTTTACAATAAATTAAAAATAATAATTAGAACTATTTTTCTGCCACAGTCATTGGTGCTTAAATCACTTAAATGACAACACTAGCTGAAAAATCCTACCTCCACAAATAAAGATCTGGACAATCCCTATGGTGTCGCCTGTAGGTTTAGCTGAAGAAAGACTGAAAGAAGGGAGTAGGGATTTATTTATTTATTTATTTTGAGACAGAGTCTTGCTTTGTTGCCCAGGCTAGAGTAAGTGCCCTGGTGTCAGCCTAGCTCACAGCAACCTCAAACTCCTGGGCTCAAGCAATCCTACCGCCTCAGCCTCCCGAGTAGCTGGGACTACAGGCATGCACCACCATGCCCAGCTAATTTTTTTGTATATATATATTAGTTGTCCAATTAATTTCTTTCTGTTTATAGTAGGGACGGGGGTCTCGCTCTTGCCAGGCTGGTTTTGAACTCCTGACCCCAAGCAATCTACCCGCCTCAGCCTCCCAGAATGCTAGGATTACAGGCGTGAGCCACCTCGTCCGGTCGGGAGTAGGGATTTAAAGTACTTGTTTTTTGTATTCAAGGAAGGAAAATACTTTTTGGCTGAAGTTCCAAGTCTTGAACAAGTAATTATTTAGAGATATAATAATTTCTCATCGGTATACATGCTCTGAAAATCAGTCAATCAGTGACACCCTCACTCCCAGGGGCTTAAGCTTTTGAAAATCAGCCAGTTAACATCAGCTTCCCTCTGGTAACTATATTTCTGAAAGTTGGTAAATCAATGACAGCCCCAACTTCTGAAAGTTAGCCAAACACTGTCAGCTCTATGCTTTTAGAAAATAGCCAGTCAACCAGTGACCAGGCTTCTGAAACTCAGCTGGTACTCAGCTGCTATACCACCCTAACACAACTGAGAGTCTGTCAATTGCTAAACATTCCTGCTTCTGAAAGACCACCAATCCCTGAAGGCCAGGCTCCCCAAAACCTTATATAAGGTGAGCTCTGGCTTTGTTCATAAAATCTGTGCCTTACAAGCACAGCTCTCCCATGTAAACAAAAAAGAAATTCACCTTTTTTTTTTTTACATCAGATAATTGAGTTCAATCTATTGTTTTTCGCACATAGACGTTCACAATTCTTTCTAGATTCAATTGCCATTTACCATTAGCTATACATTTGGACTTGTGACACATGTAATGACAAAGCCATGAGATTTATCAAATACAACTTTTTCAATTCAATGCTATGCTTCCTATTATAAATTTTTGTTTTTATTTTATTTTATTTTTTATTTTTTGAGACAGAGTCTCACTCTGTTGCTTGGGCTAGAGTGCTGTAGCATTATCCTAGCTCACAGCAACCTCAAACTCCTGGGCTCAAGCAGTCCTTCTGCCTCAGCCTCCCAAGTAGCTGGGACTACAGGGATGCACCATCATGCCCAGCTAATTTTTTCTATATATTTTTAGGTGGCCAATTAATTTCTTTCTATTTTTAGTAGAAATGGGATCTTGCTCTTGCTCAGCCTGGTTTCGAAGTCCTGAGCTTGAGCGATCTTCCCACCTCAGCCTCCCACAGTGCTAGGATTATAGGCGTGAGCCACCGCGCCCAGCCTAGAACATTTTTTAATCACTCTAGTAAGAAACCCTGTACCTATAAGCAGTCATTCCTCATTTTTCTCTAACCACTTCAGCCCTAGACAACTACTAATCCTTCTCTCTATGAATTTGCCTATTCTGAACGTTTCATATAGTTGGAATCATATGACATGTGGTCTTTCGTGACTGGCTTCTTCCATTTAGCATAATTTTATAAGGTTTATCCATGTTGTAGCATGTATCTGAATTTTGTTCCTTTTCATGATTGAATAATATTCCATTGTATGGATATAGCACATCTTGCTTATCCATTTATCAGTTAATGGACATTCAGGTTTTTTCTACTTTTTTGCTATATTTTTTAGCTAATGCTATTGTGAACCTTTGTGTACAAGTTTTTGTGTGGACATATGTTTTCAGTTTTCTTGGGTATAAACCTAGGAATGGAATGCTGGATCCTATGGTAACTATGTTTAACTTTTTGAGGAACCGCCAAACTGTTTTGCGAATTGACTGCACCATTTAAATTTGCACCAGAAACTATACCAGTTCCAATTTCTCCACATCCTCCCCAACACTTACTATCTTTTTGATTATAGCTGTCTTGGTGAGTATGAAGTGGTATCTCATTGTGGTTTTGGTTTGCATTTCTCTAATAGCTAACAATGTAGAACATCTTTTCATGTGCTTGTCAGCCATTTGTGTATCTTCTTTGGAGAAACACCTGTTCAGATTTTTTGCCCATTTTTTAATTGGGTTATTTGTCCTCTTAAGTTGTAAAGGCTCATTGTATATCAGATATATGATTTGAAAAAGTATTCCCTCATTCTGTGGGTTGTCTTTTTACATTCTTGATAATGTCCTTTGAAGCACAAACATTTAAATTTTGATGATAGCCAATTTATTTTTTATTTTGTTATTTATTCTTTAGGTGTCATAACTAAGAAACCATCACCTAATCCAAGGTCATGAGACCATCTGCTGTTTTCTTCTAAGAGTTTAATAGTTTTGGCTCTTACATTTTAAGTCTTTGATCCATTTTGAGTTATTTTTGTATTAATATACTGTGTGAGGTAGGGTTCTAATTTCATTCTTTTTTTCATATGGCTATCCAGTTGTATCAACATCATTTGTTGAGCAGATGAGTCTTTCCCATTGATTTGTCTTGATACTATTGTTGAAAATCAATTGTTATCTATTTTTTATTTGTGTATATTTGATCCCCCAAATGCCACCATGCAAGAGTGAATTTCATGATGAATTTTCTGAACTACGCACATTTATTAAATGAGGGAAAAGTCCATTTGCAGCTCTTTGGTATGCAGATGTTCATTCAAAATTGAAAATGGTGGAAAGTTAGATATAAATCACTATATACTAACAGCTAAGCATAAAAGGTATGTGATTTCTTCAACAGGTACTAGAGGAAGTGATAACATATTTTTAGTCAGGCACAGAGACTCATGCCTATAATCCCAGCACTTTGTGAACCTGAGGTGAGAGGATCATTTAAAGCTAAGAGTTTAAGACCAGCCTGAGAAACACAGCAAGACCCTATCTCTACAAACTTTTTTTTTTTAATTAGCCATGCTTGATGGTGTGTGCCTTAGTCCCAGCTACTTAGGAGGCTAACGCCAGAGGCTCACTTGAGCCCAGGATTTCGAGGCTACAGTGAGCTATGATCATGCCCCTGCACCTCAGCCTGGTCAACAGAGTAAAACTCTGTCTCTTAAAAAAACAAAATGAAGTGATAAGATAACACATTTTTAATTAAGAGAGATTCGGATGAAGAAGATGAAATAATCACAGCAGAAGTTGTAATGCCTTCCCACACTGTATGTTGTTACCGGTCTTTCAGCTCAAATGACTCTTTGAACATACTGCTACCAGAAGTTTTTTCTAATTCAAAAATTGCAACCAAATTTTCAAATGCCAGGACAAAATCTACCGCAATAATTTAAAATGTAATAACTCTATTTATTACTGTTGCAGTGATTTTAGAGTTCTAAATGCCTCCGTTTTATGTAGCATAGCCATGGATGCAAGTAATCCCAATGCAGAAAAATTTTCCTTTTCCTTGTGCAATATTTTTCTTGTGAAAAAAGCTTCCTTGTAAGGCTATTTTGGGTTAAATCCCTTCCAGATGAGATTTCAGAAACAAGAGCATATTTTTGCAGAGATTCTCCTATTGAGTTGGGAGTTAATAGGAAAAATTGTATTGCTTTTGGTGGAAATAATACAAATATAATTTTAGTAGATGTTTGCACGATGTTTATTCTAAGTTGAAGTACAGCCTGAATGATTCTATAGAAGCTGTGGACTGTCCTGCTCATATTCTGTGTAATGCTGCTCAAACAACATATGATGTCCTTTCTGTTGGCTTTGAAGCAATTGTCATGAAATTACTCTCTTGAGCCAGCATTTGTACTGTTCAAAATGAACAATTAAGAGATTTTTGTGATTTTGTTGATGTTCAGTATTCCTCAATTCTCTTGCATTCAAACACCTCTTAGCTTGCCAGGCGCGGCAGCTCACGCCTATAATCCTAGCACTCTGGGAGGCTGAGGCAGGCAGATTGCTCCAGGTCAGGAGTTCGAAACCAGCTCTGAGCAAGAGCGAGACCCCGTCTCTACTATAAATAGAAAGAAATTAATTGGCCAACTAATATATATAGAAAAAATTAGCCGAGCATGGTGGCGCATGCCTGTAGTCCCAGCTACTTGGGAGGCTGAGGCAGTAGGATTGCTTGAGCCCAGGAGATTGAGATTGCTATGAGCTAAGTTGACGCCATGGCACTCACTCTAGCCTGGGCAACGAAGTGAGACTCTGTCTCAAAAAACAAAACCAAAAACAAAAAAACCTCTTAGCTTTCTTTAACATGTGAAATGGAGAGAATCTTCAGTTTATTTGAAGCACTTAACTCATACATTAATCCTAAAGGAAAGGCACCCAAAATTCTTATTGATTTTTAATATAATCCATTGAGGGAAACTTTTCTGGCAATATGATTTGCAAACTGAAAAAAAGAGCAGTTTATTGAAGTACTCCATTGCTTAAGGGAACTGTTCAATGCATTAAAAGAGTAATCGATGGAGAAAAATTTATCCCATTAAGTATCAAGGCTTTTCTTAAAAGGGACAGCATTACTTATGAACAAGAAAAGAAATTCTGATTGAAGTGAATAATCATTACAGCATTTGTTATGACCATCTTTTGAAATGAATTTCATCCCATGAAGAATTTTGTTATTTACATTGATATTGCTAATTATTCTTCTAACATGTGAATAAGTATTCATCATGTTTAGTGTTAATATAGAAAGAATAAAAATTGATGATAATGTTCTTTTTTTAATCAAAGGACAGCATTTTTTAAAGTTATTAAGAGATGCAACACAATCCTGAAGAATGGAAAAGCAAGTCATGCCATGAAAGATGGTATTTGCTTCAACAAACCAAATTTGAAAAGCACTTCTCACAGTTGTTAACTATATCCTAGAACATGTTCAGCATATGGCTTACAATGTTAATGTTGAACATTGTTTTCTAATTAATGAATGATCAATGGACAAAAGAATAAAATAAGTTAGATGTAACCACTGGGGAAGCTATGTTGCAATGAAAATGAATATAGATTATATCCAAAAGGAATTTTATGAGCAATGCCAAAAACAAGAAACTGTTAACTAAAACGGTAAAAAAAAAAAAGTTAAATAAATATATAATTCTTATAAGTTATATTCTACAAATAAAAAATATATTTTTAGGGTATATCGTATGTAATATTTTTCTTTTTTACCAACATACATATGCATAAGCAATTTTCTATAATTTAAATTCAACTGGGCCCCTGTATTTTCATTTGCTAAATCTACCAAACCTACATGGGTGATCTGAGATACTGCATGTAATCTATTTAACAAGGATCTTTTAAAAATAATCTCGGCCGGGCACAGTGGCTCACGCCTGTAATTCTAGCACTCTGGGAGGCCGAGGCGGGCGGATCGTTTGAGCTCAGGAGTTCAAAACCAGCCTGAGCAAGAGTGAGACCCCATCTCTACTAAAAATAGAAAGAAATTACTTAGCCAACTAAAAATATATAGAAAAAAATTAGCCAGGCATGGTAGTGCATGCCTGTAGTCCCAGCTATTCGGGAGCCTGAGGCAGGAGGATTGCTTGAGCCCAGGAGTTTGAGGTTGCTGTGAGCTAGGCTGATGCCATGGCACTCTAGCCTGGGCAACACAGTGAGACTCTGTCTCAAAAATAAATAAATAAATAAATAAATAAATAAATAAATAAATAAAATCTGAGCTGAGAGCAGTGGGTCACCCCTGTAGTCCCAGCTATTTGGGAGGCTGAGGTAGAAGAATGCCTTGAGACCAGGGGTTTAAGACCAGCCTAGAGGCCAGGCATGGTGGCTCACGCCTGTAATCCTAGCACTCTGGAAGGCCGAGGAGGGCGGATTGCTCTAGGTCAGGAGTTCGAAACCAGCCTGAGCAAGAGCAAGACCCTGTCTCTAGTATAAATAGAAAGAAATTAATTGGCCAACTAATATATATAGAAAAAATTACCCGGGCATGGTGGCTCATGCCTGTAGTCCCAGCTACTCAGAAGGCTGAGGCAGCAGGATTGCTTGAGCCCAGGAGTTTGAAGTTGCTGTGAGCTAGGCTGACGCGACGGCACTCACTCTAGCCTGGGCAACAAAGCAAGACTCTGACTCAAAAAAAAAAAAATCCTAGCACTCTGGGCAGCTGAGTTGGGCAGATCGTTTGAGCTCAGGAGTTCAAGACCAGCTCTGAGCAAGAGCGAGCCCCCATCTCTACTGAAAAAAATAGAAAGAAATTAGCTGGACATCTAAGAAATATATATATATATATATATATATATAAAATTAGCTGGCACTCTGGGAAGCCAAGGCTGGTGGATCGCTCAAGGTCAGGAGTTTGAAACCAGCCTGAGCAAGAGTGAGACCCTATCTCTACTAAAAATAGAAAGAAATTAATTGGCCAACTAAAAATATATAGAAAAATAAATTAGCCAGGCGTGGTGATGCATGCCTATAGTC
Organism: Mirza zaza; assembly: GCA_008750895.1. Classification (NCBI taxonomy): domain Eukaryota; kingdom Metazoa; phylum Chordata; class Mammalia; order Primates; family Cheirogaleidae; genus Mirza; species Mirza zaza. The sequence continues at coordinate 5,377 of VSMD01132648.1, read as the reverse complement.
CCAGCTACTTGGGAGGTAGAAGCAGAAGGATTGCTTGAGCCCAGGAGTTTGAGGTTGCTGTGAGCCTGGCTGATGCCATGGTACTCTAGACCAGGCAACAAAGTGAGACTCTGTCTCAAAAAAAAAAAAAAGACCAGCCTGGGCAACATACTGAGACCCCCATCTCTAGAAATAATAAGAATAATAATGTGTAATAATCTTTTTTATGTAGGCATAATTTCCATATAATAATATGAAAAATAAAATGTATATTTTATTTTACTTGATAAAAATTTTTTTGACAACCGTATACAGTTGGAGAGCTATTGCCTCAACAATCAGGTCCATTTACATGCCCATAGAAAATTCTCTGAGACCCTCAATTTAAAATAATAGTAGTAAAATAATAACACACACACACATACACACACACAAAAGTTCTCTGAGACCCATTGGCAGCCAAATTCCCCACCCCAGCCCTAGGCAACCACTCCACTGATTTGATTTTATTGTCCACACATTAGTTCTTTGTCCATACATTAGTTATGTCCACTCTTGACATTTATATGAATGTAATCAATGTAATGATTTTGAGATTCATTCATTTTGTTATGTGTATCAGTAGCTTTATCACTTTCATTGATGAGTAGTATTCTATAGCTTGGACATAACATAATTTGTTTATTTACTAGTTGATGGACATTTGAGCTGTTTCCAGTTTGAGGTTGTTGTATATAAACTCCTATAAACATTCATGTATAAGTCTTTGCATGGCCTTGTGTTTTCATTTTTCTTGTATAAATACTTAGAACTGCTGGGTTATGTGGTACATGTATGTTTATCATTATAAGAAACCATCAAACAGTTTTTCAAAGTGTTTGTGCCCCATTTTACAATCACATCAGTAGTGCATGAGAATTACAGTTGCTCCACATCCCTACCAACGTGTTGCCGGATCAGTCTCTAACTTTAGTCGTTCTCCTGTGAATGCAGTTGTTTCCTATGGTGATTTTACTTTGTGTTTCCCTCAGGACTAATGATGTTGGGCACCTTTTCATGTTCTTATGTACCATCTGGATATCTTCTGTAATGAATTGCTTTTCAAGTGTTATGCACATTTTATTTTATTTTATTTTTTGAGACAGAGTCTCAATTTGTTGCCCAGGCTAGAGTGAATGCCATGACGTCAGCCTAGCTCACAGCAACCTCAATCTCCTGGACTCAAGCAATCCTCCTGCCTCAGCCTCCCGAGTAGCTGGGACTACAGGCATGCACCACTATGCCCGGCTAATTTTTTCTATATATATTAGTTGGCCAATTAATTTCTTTCTATTTATAGTAAAGATGGGGTCTCGCTCTTGCTCAGAGCTGGTTTTGAACTCCTGACCTTGAGCAATCTGCCCGCCTCGGCCTCCCAGAGTGCTAGGATTACAGGCATGAGCCACCACACCCAGCCCCTAACAGGATATTTTTAATGGAACTTAAAAAACTGATCCCACAGTGGGCATGGTGGCTCACGCCTGTAATCCTAGCACTCTGGGAGGCCGAGGCGGGCAGATTGCTCTAGGTCAGGAGTTCGAAACCAGCCTGAGCAAGAGCAAGACCCTGTCTCTACTATAAATAGAANCTACTATAAATAGAAAGAAATTAATTGGCCAAATAATATATAGAGAAAAAATTAGCCGGGCATGGTGGCGCATGCCTGTAGTCCCAGCTACTCGGGAGGCTGGGGCAGCAGGATTGCTTGAGCCCAGGAGTTTGAGGTTGCTGTGAGCTAGGCTGACACCACGGCACTCACTCTAGCCTGGGCAACAAAGCGAGACACTGTCTCAAAAAAAAAAAAAAAGAATAAATAAATTGGCCAGGCGTGGTGGCTCACGCCTGTAATTCTAGTACTCTGGGAGGCTGAGGCGGCTGGATCGTTTGAGCTCAGGAGTTCAAGACCAGCCTGAACAAGAGCGAGACCCCATCTCTACTAAAAAATAGAAAGAAATGGATTGGCCAACTAAAAACATATAGAAAGAAAAATTAGCCAGGCATTTTGGTACATGCCTGTAGTCCCAGCTACTCAGGAGGCTGAGGCAGGAGGATTGCTTGAGCCCAGGAGTTTGAGGTTGCTGTGAGCTAGGCTGATGCCATGGCACTCTAGCCCAGGGAAGAGAGTTGAGACTCTGTCTCAAAAAATAAATAAATAAGTAAATAAATAAGGAAAATAAGAAATCTAAAGAAAAGATTGATATTTGTGATCAAATCAAAATTCAAAGTATAGCCAAATTGACCATCCATGCTATAACATAGATACAACTTGAAAACATGGTAAGGGAAAGAAACCAGTTGAAAGACTGCATAGTGTATGACTGCATTTAAATGAAACGGCCAAAATAAACAAATCTGTAGACAGAAACTAGATTAGCAGTTGGCAGGGGATTGGGAGAGGGGGGAATGGGGAGTGGCTGCAGATAAGTATGGGGTTTCCTTTGAGGGTGATGGTCATGCTCTAAAATTAGATTGTAGTGATGCTTGCACAACTCTGTGATTATATCTAAAAGCCACTGAATTGTACACTTTAAATGGATGAATTTTATGGTATGTGAATATCTCAATAAAGCTTTTGTTTAAAAAAGCAAGCCGCACACTGGGAGAAGATATTTACAATGAATATTGCCAACAGAATATGTCAAAGAACGTCTATAAAACAATAAAAATTATAAACATCGCAATATAAAAATGCACAAAGAATTAAAATTGACCACCTCATAAAGATATTTGCACTTCCATGTTCATTGCAGTATTATTCACAGTAGCCAATGTACAGAGACAACCTAGGTATCTGTCAACAGATGAATGGATAAAAAAAATCTGTGGCATATATGCATGATGGAATATTAGTCAACCTTAAAAAGGAGGTCCTGTCATTTGTCACAACATGGATGGACCTGGAGGACATTATGCTAAGGTAAATAACCCAGATACAAAAAGAAAAATATTACATGATCTAACCTATATGTGGAATCTGGGGGGAAAAAAGGTCAAATATACAGAGACAGAGAATAAAACAGTAGCTACCAGGGATGGAATGGTGGGGAGAAAATGGGAAGATGTAGAGCAAAGGATACAAAGTAGCAGATATGTAGGATGAACAAGTTTAAAGATATAAGGTACAATATGAGAACTATAGTTAATAATAATGTATTGCATTCAGGCCAGGCATGGTGGCTCACACCTGTAATCCTAGCACTCTGGGAGGCCGAGGCGGGAGGATCACTCAAGGTCAGGAGTTCAAGACCAGCCTGAGCAAGAGCCAGACCCCGTCTCTACTAAAAATAGAAAGAATTAATTGGCCAACTAAAAATATATATAGAAAAAATTAGCCGGGCATGGTGGTGCATGCCTGTAGCCCAGGAGTTTGAGGTTGCTGTGAGCTAGGCTGATGCCACGGCACTCACTCTAGCCCGGGCAACAGAGTGAGACTCTGTCTCAAAAATAATAAATAATTAAAATATAATGTATTGCATTCAGGATTTTTGTTAAAAGAGATTATAGCTGCTCTTGCCACTAGGGGGAAAAATGAGTGAGATGATGGTTCTGTTAATTTGTTTTAATATAATAATCATTCTACTATATATATCTCATAACATCATGTTGTGTACTTTCAATATACACAATAAAAGTTATTTTAAAAAACAATTAGAATTAGCAATTCACAGATGAAGAAACTCAATAAACATTAAATATGCTTAACATCCTTAGTAATAAGGGAAAAGAAAAGTTAAACAATGAGATACCATTACCTCCATGAATTTGGGTAAAAAAATTTTAAGCTTGATATTATTTAATGTTGCCAGAATATGGAAAAATTGAAAACTCTCATACACTTATGTTGGGAGCATAAATTGGTATAACCACTTTGGACAGCAATTTAGTAATATCTACTAAAGTAGAAGATACATATATATGTTCCTATAGCCCAGCAGTTCCACTTCTAAAGAAACTCTTGCATATATGAACATGTGAAGTAAGTCTGAAGTTGTTTTTTTTTTTTTTTTTTTTTTTTTTTTGAGACAGAGTCTCACTTTGTTGCCCAGGCTAGAGTGAGTGCCGTGGCGTCAGCCTAGCTCACAGCAACCTCAAACTCCTGGGCTTGAGCAATCCTGCTGCCTCAGCCTCCCGAGTAGCTGGGACTACAGGCATGCGCCACCATGCCCGGCTAATTTTTTTTTTATATATATATATTAGTGGGCCAATTAATTTCTTTCTATTTTTATAGTAGAGACGGGGTCTCGCTCAGGCTGGTTTTGAACTCCTGACCTTGAGCAATCCGCCCGGCTCGGCCTCCCAGAGTGCTAGGATTACAGGCGTGAGCCACCGCGCCCGGCCAAGTCTGAAGTTGTTTATGCCACATTGTTTGTAACAGTAAAATTGGAGGGGGAAGAATTTAATATCGATCAAGAGGGGATCAAATGTGAAATATGAATCAAATGTGGAATAGTTATGTAATGTAATTTTATACAATGACAACAGATGAATGTGGATATCTCAGAAACACAGGGTTCAATGAGCTACAAAAGAATATTTGCAATATGACATGATTAATGTAAATGAAAATAAACATAACCAAAACAATACTATGTACATTGCAGCAAAAGTATAAAAACAGAAGAGTGGTTGTTTAGACTGGGAAGGTGAACTTAGTGTATACATCTTCATCTGCAAAGGTTCCCCCCCCCCCAGACAGAGTCTCACCGTATTGCCCCGGCTAGAGTGCCGTGGAGTCAGCCTAGCTCACAGCAACCTCAAACTCCTGGGCTCAAGCAATCCTTCTGCCTCAGCCTTCCAAGTAGCCGGGACTACAGGCATGCACCACCATGCCCAGCTAATTTTTTCTATATATGTTTAGATGTCCAAGTAATTTCTATTTTTAGTAGAGACAGGATCTCACTCTTGTTCAGGCTGTTCTTGAACTCCTGACCTTGAGCAATCTGCCCGCCTCAGCCTCCCAGAGTGCTAGGATTATAGGAGTGAGCCACCTTGCTGGCCCATCTGCAAGGTTTCATTTCTTTAAAAAAGGTTTACGGCAGGGCGCGGTGGCTCAAGCCTGTAATCCTAGCTCTCTGGGAGGCCGAGGTGGGCGGGTCGTTTGAGCTCAGGAGTTCGAGACCAGCCTGAGCAAGAGCGAGACCCCATCTCTACTATAAATAGAAAGAAATTAATTGGCCAACTAATATATATATAGAAAAAATCAGCCGGGCATGGTGGCACATGCCTGTAGTCCCAGCTACTTGGGAGGCTGAGGCAGCAGGATTGCTTGAGCCCAGGAGTTTGAGGTTGCTGTGAGCTAGGCTGACGCCATGGCACTCACTCTAGCCTGGGCAATAAAGTGAAACTCTGTCTCAAAAAA
>VSMD01132645.1:0-48398 GCA_008750895.1 Mirza zaza | reverse complement strand
AAAAGTGACCTGGGAAGACTTGTCTGCCTTTCACCGGGCCAGAGACCCCACAAGGTTGGGGGTCAACCCCAAACCCAGGATGCCGGCTGAGGGGAGCGATTGGTATCTTTCACTTTTACCTTTGGGGCTCTGATTTTTATCAAAGCAAAAAAGGAAAGTTAGACATTATTTCGTCTCAGTGTCAGGTTCTGATGGTTAAAGAGATGGAACAGACAGGCAATTCGGTTAAGTAGGAGAGTCCACCCTCAGATTGGGAGCTAGCAGGTACCCAGATAGCACCCACTGTGCAAGGAAGGAGGTGGGACCCACTTTTTGCCTTTTCAATACGAAAGTCAAGATTTCCCCATTGGGTGTCTTCTGGGGACAGCGGGACCCACGCACGGGCTGGGAGTCAGGGCGTGATGTTTGCAGTTCTAGGTCCTGTCCCTACTACCCACCAACCGCGAGGCCCCAGACCAGTCACTTCAATTCCCTGACTCTCAGTTTCTTGCCACGTAAGAAAGTGACGGTCTGGAAGCCTCCCTCCCAGGGCGGTTGCACATCTCAACGGCAACGGTCGTGTGAAAGCACTTTGCACACTGCGCGTCCGGGTGCAGCCGGGGGCAGCCTCGGGAGCCTGAGGTCAGTGGATTAGTTTCCTCCTTCCCCTGTAAGGCTGGGACCCAGTGTCATTCTTCAGTAGGCACTGTGGGGACCTGGCCAGGGGTCCACAGTCTACTCCATGCCACCAATTAACACGTAGGACACCATGGCAGAACATGTCATCATATACACCTGGAAAGCTGCCAACAGGAAGAATGGATGGAAGCTCCCAGTTCCAGAGTGGCCTGGTCACGCCATGCCTCCTGCCTCAGGCTGTGATCGTGTCACATGAGAGCAAGACAGACTTGCTCAGTCCTGGACAAGAGAACCCAAAGGCCCACAGACACTCACACGGGAAGAGCCCTTCTTGGCAGCTAGCCTGTTTGTGCAATGGTGACAGTGCTCCAACTTGCTACCAGAAAAATGGCTTTTTACTCGCGTTCCCTACCCCTCAATTAGGAGAGACCTCAATCGGGCGACAGAGGGCCAGCCCCAGGCCTGACCCTGCAACACGTAGAGGGTCCAGTACCTCCATGCTTGGCGTTTGTGCAATGACATGATCGGATCTGCTGCAAAGCCCTCAGCCCATGGGCACCATGGCCTCGTGGCAAGTTCTTTGTATTACCTTTTGGGATGGTCTCTCGCTTAGAGGGAAGTTAAAAGGCCACCTGGCCTCTTTACAAAGACACAGAGGATCAGAGTAACTCAAAGCACGTTTTTTTAATTGTTTCATCTCAACCACAACTCACCCTGGGCCGGTGGCTATTTTCAAGCCTGATTTATTCTTTCAAAGCAATTCAGAGTGACCTGCACATCCCTGAGCAGGGCTCCACACCCCGTGCTGGCTTGAGGAATCAGTTCAGGGCCCATTTGCAGGCCTGGGACTGCCCTAGGTGCCAAGTCGAGGCCAAGCTAGTGTGGAAGGTATGTTCCGTGACCTACTGACTGTCAGAAGGTCCAGTGGGTAAGTGTAAGGGCCTTGACATTCTTGCCTGGGTCTGCCGCCCCTGGCAATGCCGCCTAGCACCAGCATGCCCTGTGAGCGGGACCCTGTGTGCCCTGGAACCACGAACACTCCTTTAAGGGAAAAGAGAACTGTTCCCGACTTTAGATGGGGTCATGAGGAAGATGCAGCCACAGGGACACTTGGCTGCTGGTTCCAGGTAGAAGCTGATGACAGCCCTACCCTGAGACCCCATCAAAGCTCGGTCATGGCCAGCCGCGATGGCTCACGCCTGTAATCCCAGCTATCTGGGAGGCCGAGGTGGGTGGATCATTTGAGCTCAGGAGTTGGAGACCAGCCTGAGCAAGAGCGAGACCCCATCTCTACTATAAACGGAAAGAAATTAATTGGCCAACTAATATATATAGAAAAAAATTAGCCAGGCATAGTGGCACATGCCTGTAGTCCCAGTTGCTTGGGAGGCTGAGGCAGCAGGATGGCTTGAGCCCAGGAGTTTGAGGTTGCTGTGAGCTAGGCTGACGCCACGGCACTCACTCTAGCCTGGGCAATAAAGTGAGACTCTGTCTCAAAAAAAAAAAAAAGCTCGGTCATGGGCTACAGGGCACAGAATGACTCCATTCTGTCCTGCAGGGGCCGGACAGAGATTGGAGAACGCAACCAGGAGAGCCTCCTCCTGTTTCCAACTGCTGACACCCATCTGCTCCTCGGAGGTGGAGGAAGAGGAAAATGAGGGAAGAAAGAAGGAGGGTGCCGGGGCAGGGGGCTGCCTTGGAGGGTCTGGGGTGAATGACTATGCCGCATGTGCACGCCGTCCTGCCCCTTGGCGGCCTTCTGCTGAAGCCACCAGGCCTGGCCAGGGACAGACCCTCGGGCTTCCCTGCAGCCCTGCCAGCCAGCCCCTGCGACAGCCTTTTTCTCGGTCTGCTCTTTTCTGAAGCTTCTATTCCAACGCTTTTCGCACAGATGCCTTGTGCATCAGTCCAATGCTAAAAAGATGCAGTAAGTGAAAATTTTGCCATATGTTAATACACATGTTTGAATTTCCATAAATGCTCAATGTGGTTTTTATGGTACTCAGGATGGTGGTGTTTATACTGTTTTGAGGGGCTTTGAATTCAAATGTGCAAATGATTTTTTACAAGATGTGATTCAAGGACGAGCCACAGTTGGGGTCGCCTGCCACCCAGATGGAGGAGGTTTTCGTCTGCCTTGGGTCTGCCACTTGTGACTCTGGGCAAAGCCCTTCTGTCTCCGGCTCGCTCTCCCTCTCCCTCTTCCTGCTCCTGGCACTGCGTGGACGGGCCGGGCTGCTTGGAGGAGCTGAGCAGGACCAGGCTACAGGGGATCTGTGTGTGCAAGCCCCGACGAGGAACCATCCGGGCACTCACGTGCCAAGTGTGACCAGGCAAGCAGGTGGGCCCAGGAGGAGGGGATGTCACAGAGGAGGGCCCAGGGCTGAGTTGGAGGGAAGAGGAAGGAGGAAAGGCTGGGGGGCCCAAGGGAGCAATGGAGACACCGAGGCTGAGCGCAGGTTTGGATAAGGAAGAGCAGACGGGCCAGGTGGGGCCTGGCAGGACGCAGCCTCCCTCCCACCCGTGCCCAGCTTGCCCGTGAGTACCACAGGCATGAGCACTGCAGCCTAGACATCCGGTCCCACTGCATCCCCCTATCCCTCAACGGGGGACCTTCTCTGCGTACAGAATCTCTGACTCACATCTGCCCACCTGGAGAATCCCCACTGATCTCTCAAATCCCAGCTCCTGCCTTCCCTGCAGGGAGGGGAGCCACCCCTCCCTCTGTCCTGCCCCGAGTCTTGCCTGGGTGCTCTGCTGTCCCATCCATGGCAGGGGAGGTGCTCCTCTGGCCATGGGCCCCTCTCTCTGACCTCCTAATGACCGGGCTGGCCCTTTTCCTGACAGCTCCCCAGAGCCTGGCGCAGAGCTGCAGGGCAGCCCGAAGAAGGAGAGAAGAAAGGAGTGGGTGTCTGGCCAGCTCCAGCACCCAGTGGGGGCTGGGGTCATCTTGTCTTCTTCCTGCGCCTGGCCACTGTCTCCCTCCAGCCCAGGGGTCCCATGAAGAACTGAGCTGAGCTCAGTGGTTCACAGCTCCCTGGCATCAGCTGATGGGCTGGGAGGACCCACAGCCCATGTCAGCCAGGTCCAGCCCTCTGGGCCACCCTGCGGGATGGCGCAAGGTGCGGGTATTGCTAAACCACTGCCCGGCACAGAGAAGTGTCCCCATCCAGTGAGAACATGTCTGAGGGCATCAGTGCTCAGCCGGGCCTGGGAGGCACAGGTGTCCTTGAGAGTGTCCTCTGAGGCCCACGGTGGGCAACAGGGCTCCCAGCCGCACCCGGCCCCGGTATCCTGGGGCCTCCTCCTGCCACCTGGACTCGGCCCCTTCCCCCGGCGCTCCTGGAGCCGGGGTGCCCTGCCCTGGGTCTCCCCCCGAGAGTTTGCCATCACATGTCCAGATTCGCTCCTGCCAAAGTCTCAGGCTTCGTGTGCGCTGGGGGGTGAGCTGATCCGTTCTGGGGGAGCCTGGGGTGTGTGTGCACGAAGGCGGGAGGGGGCGTCTCTGTTGTTTTAACACAGCGTCTGTGATATTTGGAAATCGGTAACCTCCCCTCTCGCAACGGGCTTTTTCCCAAGGGACCGAGGGGTGAAAGTACGTAATCTCGGAGCCTCAATCTCCTTCAGGGGGATTCATATACGTGTTGCCTGTAATTATAGGTCGATAATGATATAATTTATAGTATGTATATCATCGTTCATGAGTGACTGGACAAGCTGGCAGGCGAGAAGGGTGCAACCATGTCATAAGCTCGTAAAAAGGTAATTATATTTCTTTCTGATCTAGCTTTCGCCTACCCGGTCAGATTGGGATATTGTGAAACGAGTTGAGGATGGGTAAATGCCAGAATCGTTGGAGGTTCAATCAACACGGGAGAGCTCCGAGGCCGAGCAGCCTTCTTCTTTTTGCTCTGAAAGCAGGGTCTGACTTGGGGCCAGGGAAATGATGGGAAGGGCCCCCTGTGGGTTTAACATAAAGAGGACCCCCCAAAAAAGAGAGAGCCCGGCCAGATGACTTGCCTGTCGGGGGTGGCCTCTGGATGAAGTCAGGGTCCCCCCTGATCCCCTGGACCCCCAGGACTGTTGCTCCCAGGAGGAAATTCAGAAGACAGTCTGATGTATGGCTGCCCCTGGGGAGTTCTGGGGCCGGAGACGCTTGTCATGTCTTCCCACCATGATGGAATCTCCCGGGGTTTAGATCTGGACGGAGATGGGCCCGCGTTTGGAGCGATGGTTGGGGGAGATTGGGTTTTATCTACACGCCATCACCCTTCTCAGTAATAAGCGAAGCTGCAGAAAGCCCTTGGCCCGAGATATAATAGTGTAATGTAATTGCAGTAATGATACTTTGTAGTTCCACAGAGCCTTTCATCTGTGGATCTCCAAGTCCTTTATAAACATTAATTAATTCTCATAACTCGGCGATGAGGTAGGTAAGTATCATCACCCCCATTTTACGGATGAGAAAGCCAAGACACAAAGAAGGTAAGTGATTCGCTCCAAGTCACCAGGAGAGCCCACTGGCTCTGCTGGCAGGAGGTGGGACATCGGGGCTCCCGTGCTGGGTCCCCCACTCTGCAGGCAGGACTGCAAGTGCCCGGGGTGGCCCTTGCAGGCACTCCAGGGATCCGGGCATTTCCCTCCCCCATCTCGCTGTGTGGCCACACCTGGGCCCTGCGCACCCTGGGGTGGGGGTTCCTCAGCACCTCCATCCCGGAGGAGACCCTCTTGTGCGGCACCTCTGGGAATAACCTCACCTGTCGCAGGCAACCCTGCCGCCACCTCCTCTCGCTCCCGTCCCTCTGTTATGGGGGCCCAGGACCTCAAAGCCATCCCCCACTGCCCCGAACTTCCATCTGTCCCCAAGCCCTGTCATTCACATTTGTGATGCCTCCTTATGCCACCCACCTACGCCAGGCAGCACCTCAAACCAAGCCGACTTTTATTTTCTGAACACCTGCTGAGTACCGTACCCTGGGAGGGTCTTGTGCCACAGAAAGACATGGGGACTAGAAATTTAAAAAAAAAAAAAATCCAGCACTGGACCAGAAACAGAGGCTCCTTGGAAGCTGTTTGACCTTGGGCAAGTCACTTTCCCTCTCTGGAGCCCAATTTTCTCCCCTGTGGATGAGAAGGCTGATGTCCCAGGGGAATGTTCTACAATTCCTCCTCTTCCGCTAGGATACTGGTGTGGACTCCCTACTCCTCTGGCCACCCCCACAATCCACCCATAACTTTCTGAATCACGGGCCCTCCTGCCACTCTGCTGAGGAACGTTCGGTTGTGTCCCCAGGCCAGCGAGGCATCCAAATCCCTGAACCTTTCATTCAAGGCTTCGCATGATCTGTCTCAACTCCCCTGTTCAATCCAGGACTCGCATAGTGAACCCTCGGCTCTGCCAGACCTACTTTTCCTCTAAATAGGCCATGATCATTCCTGACTTCACTGCTTTGGCCATGCCATCCTCCCTCCTTAAACACTCCCCTCTCTGCCTATTTTCGGCATAAGGCAGCATGCTCACCACTGTGCTGGATGCTGGATTAATATCCTGTCATTCAGCAAAGCTCAGCGCATACCTTTCCTGTTCTGGGAGATGGCTGTGGATTTAGGCTGCATTACTAGAGGCCTAGTGCTTATTAAAAGGGAGGTGACACTTCTTCTGTTTTCTAGAATATTTAAATGTTTTCAAAGAAGGAGCAGGCTGGCAAGGGAGGGGCCAAGTGTGGAACAGGTAGAGAGAAAATGAGGCAGGAGACTCCCCCTGGATGTGCCTGTGAGGACAGAATCCACGAAGCAGGATTTCAGCTCAGTATAAGGAAGAATATTCTTTCCCGTCAGAGCTGTTGGGAAATGTGGCTGGGTCATTAGTTTTCTGTAACTGCTGCCCCCCGCTGAGGCCGAGGGCAGGTTTGTCCTGCTGGTCTGGTGGGACCTTGTCTTTAAAGCATGGGGACCCACGGCTTGGCTGGGCCTCAAGCCCTGCGTCTGGCTAAGGCAGAGCGTGAGACAGGGGCTGCTCAGGATGGCCAGGCTCTGGGCGTCTCCCCTGCCCCTGGCTGGGTTGCTGGGGACCTGCCCGGCTCCTCTGTTCCCAGCCCTGGAATCATCTGTGAAACCAGAGGGTGCAGGGGCAGTGCCAGTGCGGGTGTGACCTCACAGTCTCCCACCAGTGCCCCTGTGGGTCCAATGCGGTCCCGGTGGGTGTTCTCTAAGAGAGACCAAAGAGGGAGGGCTGCCGGACCTGTTGGACAGCATTCCGAGAGAACAGACTCCAGGAGTAGAGCCCTGTCTGGGATCTCAGGCCCTCACTGAGGGCCAGCCACTTACTAGACACTTCATGTGTATTACCTCAGTGATGACCCCATGTTGGCATTGTTCCCTCCATGTGGGACCACAGAGTTGGCATAGACACAGGCAGATGACAGGATTCCAAATTGGGGGAGTGGGGATTGAGTCTCTGCTCTGCTCCTTCACTAGCTGTGTGGCCTCCAAGAAGTTACTTAACCTCTCTGAGCCTGAGATTGAGGATTCTGAGTGTGACTGTGTCCGCCTTCCTGGGTGCTTGTGAGGATCACATAGGTAAGGAGACAGAATCACAAAATGTCTGCTACTAGGCCTGAAGGATGGAAGAGGCCATTCTAAGATGGGTAATTAGAAGGACGCAGGGCAGGACGGTGGCTGGTGGTCAGGGCTGACCATCCAAGGGTGAGATAAAGATGAGCCCTGCTGGGGTGCGGTGGCTCACGCCTGTAATCCTAGCACTCTGGGAGGCTGAGGCAAGAGGATCGCTCAAGGTCAGGAGTTCGAAACGAGCCTGAGCAAGAGCGAGACCCCGTCTCTACTAAAAATAGAAAGAAATTAATTGGCCAACTAAAAATATATAGAAAAAATTAGCCAGGCATGGTGGCACATGCCTGTAGTCCCAGCTACTTGGAGGATCACCTGAGCCCAGGAGTTTGAGGTTGCTGTGAGCTAGGCTGACGCCACGGCACTCTAGCCTGGGCAACATAGTGGGACTCTGTCTCAAAAGAAAAAAAAAAAAAAAAGATGAGCCCTGTCTCCCTCCTGCAATTCCCTGGGAAGAGGGAAGTAAACCACAGAGGACGGGGAGGGAGGAAACGGATGTGTTCACAGATCTCCATACACGATAGTAAGGGAATGCCCCGCTACCCTCAGACCCTAAGAGCATGGGTCGAATGTATTCATTCATTCATTCAACAAATATTTAGTGAGCACGTCTTAAATGTTCCGGACACTGGGGATACAGCAATGAACAAAGTTGCTGCCACTCTGGTTTTTATATTCAGGCCAGGGAAAGAGAGAAAGTAAACAAAATAAAACAATTAATACAGAACATAGTATCAGGGAACTTCCCAAGCTGAGCCACGAAGAGAGACACAGCAGGATGAGGGGCTGTTTTACAGAGGAGGGTCCGAGAGGGCCTCTCCAAGGGGCTGCTTTATGAACGTGTGGGCATGTTGAGGGCATGAGTCTCCCAGACAGAGCAGACGGTGTGTGCAAGGGCCCTGTGGTGGGCGTTTGGGGCAAGGCTCTGGCTATGCCCAGGTAGGGGCACACAGTGCACACGTGGGCTGAAGCCCTAAATAAGGGGCTGGTTCTGCCTCTGGCTTGCTTTGTGACAGAGGCAGCTCCTTTCCACTCTCTGGGCCCTCTCTCTCTCTCTGCACAGGGGAGAGTTGGTCTGAGCTCCAAAGGTGCACTCTGACTTGCGTGAGCTTGAAATGTGGAGGTAGCAGATGGGCCTGTGGGGCAGGGGTTGGAGTAGCATGGAGGGAGGAAGCAGCCCTCCCTGGGGCTGGAAACACACTCTTGCAGGAGAGCAGCAGCTGAGCGGTCCCCATAGCCCCTGTGGACTCCAGCTCCTCACTCTCCCTGGTTTTAGCTGCTGCAGGGACAGGCCCTGGAGTAGGCACCAGTGGCTGAAGTAAAGCCCTCCCTGGTCCCCTGCACATCCAGGTGACAGGCACAGCCGTCTATGCAGTCCTCTTGGATCAGATGCCTGGAAGGCTCCTCAGTCTGGGTGGGTGTGGCAAGAAGCTGTCCTGGTGTTCCTGGAGCTGGAGCCAGTCGGGAGCAGGACACTCACAAGCGGGGGCGGCCCCTCCTCCAAGGACACGCCTTCACAGGGTGATGGAGACCACCTAGCTCACCCTCCCGGGTCTACCGATAAGGCCTTTGGGAGTAGAGCTCCAGGCCACCCTGTGCTGTCTGTCTTGGGGAAGTCTCCAACTCTGAGCTGAAGCTTATTGTCTGTGCAATGCAGACGAGGCTCCTTCTGATCTTGCAGGACTCGAATGGGACCACGCGCAGGGAAAGCCCCTGGGGAATCACATGGCGCCGTGACCAGAACCCAAATCGGGGCCCTGGACTCTTGGTGTTGCCTTTCCGTGTGACTTGGCTGCTGCCTAAGACTGGCCACTCCACCTCCTAGGGTGTTCCGGGTAGGTCTCTCCCGCCTCCCACCCTGGACATCCCTTTTGCTTTGCTTGTGGCCTTAAACTTTCACAGCTGTGCGCATTCCACTTCCCGGAGCCGTTTCTAGTCCCTTAAATCAGTGCTTCTCGAACCCTAGCGTGTGCATGAACCACCTGTGGGGCTTATGAACGTGCACATTCTGCTTCTGAAGGTCTGAGATGGCACCGAAGGGCCTGCGCTTCTAACAAGCTCTGGTGTTAAAGAAAAAATTAACACCTTGAATAAAGTGAGGACTGTTGCAATAGGCACAGCGACCAGTGCAATGAGGGTTTGCGGTGGGGGAGAAAGCGTGGGCTCAGGACACAACAAGAAAAGTGGGAATTTACAGCCAAGGAACAGAGGGTCAGTGGGTGGAAAATTACTAAGAGTGGACATCAGGTGTAGGGGGGATTCTAGCTGAAGGCAGCCAGGGTGACCACACATCACCCAGAGGATGGAGGAGTGCGGGGAGCCTGATCAGACCTCCAGGGTGGTCATGTCTCAAAGGCAGGGGACTCTGATTAAACTGACTTAGCAGGATTTTTGCTAAGGACAATGCCAAAGACAGAAGTCCAAAAGTCAGGGCTTCGTTGAAAAAGAGTTCGGGAGAGCCTGGGTAGAGTTCGATCAAGGGGAGAATCTTTTGTTACCAGGTGATGCTGATGCTGCAGGCCCAGGGACCAGACTTTTCGTAGAAGACCGTGAACACCTGAGACTCGACACATTTGGAGCTGAGTTCAGTATCTTTGGCTCCACACCGTGCCCTGCCCTTGTTCTGTGCTGCCCACAGCCCTGGTCAGCACCACCATCATCCTCTTCCTCTGAAGTACTTTGAAAAAAAATCAACTTTATTGAGGTACAATTTACATACGATAAAATGTACCCATTTTAACTGCATTTTGACAATTGTTAAGGCTCATGTAACCATTACATGGATGGAGTTCTAGAACTTTCCATTGAGTTCTAGAACTTTCTGTGATCCCCCAAAAGTTCCTTTGTGCCCTTTTGCTGTTGCTCTCTCCCACTCCCAGCCAACCTTCATGAGGACTTTGCTCCTGTATTTCTCTCCCTTATCTCCCACCTCATCCCCCTTGCTGCCAGGCCTTTTCCACTGGTGTGCGAACGTGTTCCTGCACCCCTCCCTTGACACACTTTCCTGTTGGAAGAAGGGATGCTGGGGTTGCCTGTTGCCCCGAGGTGTCTTGGAAGGCAGGGATTGAGTTTTTTGTTTTCTCCTCACATCCTTGGCAGTCAAGAGGCACTTGTTGAAGGAATGAACGTGGAGTTTCACAGTTCTGGCTTTTGTGTTGATTGCGCATTGTTAAACGGATAGATGATTACCTATTTTGAGCGTGATCATACAGTTGTTTCCATAGATACCTGATCATAATGACTAATTAAACAAAAAAGGGTTTCTATCTTATTATCTCTCTGGCATATAAAAAAAAAGTCCAACCTTTTATTCCATTCAAATTTTCTTCTTTTTGGAAACTTTAATAGTCTTTTATGGCTTTAAGAAAGATTGCATAAATAGAAATCAAGTTTCTTCTTTATAATGCAGTTTTAAGTGTTTATTCCCAAAGATGATGCTAGGTAAAAATGCCCTGCTATCACCATTTCTGAAAGTTCATTCAGTCATTCATCAAACTGATCTGCGGGCACTGGGCAAGGATAAGTGGGACACAGTCTGGTGGCAGAGGCAGAGAAACAAAGGGACTCAGAGTTCAGTGTGACCTGTGCTGGGATGGAATTCACCCAGGAGGTGGAGGGAACACGAGGAGGAGGAGACATCCCAGAGGAGTCAGTGGGCTCCACAGCTAGACTTTGGTTTTGTTTTGAAGGATGAATAGGAGTTCAGAGGTGAGAAGAGTGGAGGGGCATGCAGGTAGAAGGAACAGTTTGACCAAAGACATAATAATAATAGCAAATATTTTTAAACTACTTATTGCAGGCTAGGTATATTTTCAAGGGTTTTGCACCTGTTAAATATTTTAGCCCTCATATAACCCCGTGAAGTCCATATTTTTATTCCCATTTTACAGACATAGAGACTGAGGCACAGTAAATGTAAACAACTCACTTGTTTAATTCATGTGCCCCAAAACTTGCCCTCAGCATTGCCAGGATCTTTACCTGGGCAGTCTGGCTACAGAGCCCGAGTTCTTAACCACTGTACTCCACTGCACCAACAGTGACCGCGTGTGCTGTGATGAGGGCACAGGTAGGTAGGGGGTGGGTGCAGAAATGGGGCTATTCAGAGGCAAGGAGGGAAAGTCTTTTGGAATTCTGAAAGGTCTCACATGCCCAGCTGATGAGTTTGGATGTTTCCCTGTAGACAATGGGGAGTCATTTAGGGATTTACATGGCGGGGGAATTAGATCAATTTGCATTCGTGGACGATTGCCCAAGCTGCAGGATGGCATATGGATAGCAGGGGCACAGCAGGAGGAAGAGGGACCATGGAGGAAGCTGTCCTAGCAGGAGCTGATGAGGCCTGACCGAGGCAGTGTCCTGGGGCACGGGGAGGAGGGGCGGCTGCGAACGCAGGGAATGGATGAGCAGGGAAGGGTCTCCGAGTACCCAGCTGCTGGCGGCACCCAGGCGCTGCGTTTGGTTTGATTCCTCCTTGTGGGTTGGCTTTCGTGGGTGTCAGGTTGGCTTGATGGAGCGCAGAGCCAAGGTCACAACCAGGCAGGCTTTTCTATTCTAGGGGATGCCTTCACACGCCATCACTGACCCTGGCGGTCCCTGGGCTGTGGCATCCCAGGAATGAATCCCTCCTCCCTTTCCGAAACCAAAGGTGAGCGAAGTGGTTCTCAAGCTCTGGTCTGTATAACAGGTGATCGGGCAGCTGTTTAAAGCGCAGACACCTAGGTCCCGTGCCCAGAGATTCTGCTCGGCGTGTCTGACTCCTGGCCCAGGCCCCAGCGTTTGTTACATCTATCTGCCCCATTGTGGGTCAAGCAAGGCCTCTTGTGGGGCAGGGGCCAGCAGAGTCCTCTCTGGATGTGAACGGTGGCATCAGCTAACACCTGCATCCTCCTAGCGCTGGTGGAGGAGCCTGTCTCTCCCCAAAAGTGGGAAAAGTTCCCTAGAAAACTCACCCCTGCCCCCCTATTTCTATATGGGGGAGGTTTGAGGGTCAAGATCAGCTTGGGTGGAGAGACGAGGAAGTTGTCTTAAAGCTGAATTTGCACGCTCTTTTTACTTAGGTTGTATATTTTCTGGTGGTTGGCTTGGGATGTTGGCAGGGTTTCGGGGTGACCACAAGTCACTCCCTGTCCCTGCCACTGCCAGTCATTTCTTCTGGGAAACCTTTGCTCATTCTTCCTTCTTCACTCCAGCCAGGGAAGAAAGGACCTGCTGACCCCCTGCAGTTATCACATTGTGACTTTGTGATACAGTAAAGATTATGTATCTATTTGGTCTTTGTCCCTGGCTCCAGGCACAGAGCTCCTGGGAACTTCCGGAATGACAGGAGTGTCTTTTGTTGTTCATAATAAACTTCTTTCAAACATACCTGAGTTTATGCTAATGAGGTGACTCTTGCCGGGTTCCTGGTGACTTGCTGGGTCCCTGGACAGCTTCAAGATGGGGGCTGGTGGCCAGAGGAACCAACCCATGTGACTAAATGGTTAGAACTTTCAGCCCCACCCCTGACCTCCGGGGAGGGGAGAGAGATTGGAGATTGCATTAATCACCAATGGCTAATAATTTAATCAATCATGCCCATTTACTGGAACCTCTATAAAAATCCCCAAATGACTGGATGCTGAGAGCTTCCAGGTTGGGGAACACATCAAAGTTCTAAGAGGGTGGCACGTCCCAGGAGAGGGCATGGAAGCTCCGCCAACCCCCGACACCCACTCCTGTGCCTGTGCATCTGTACCCTTTATAATATCCTTTATAATAAACGGTAATAGTAAGTAAAGTGTGTCCTTGAGTTCTATGTGCCATTTTAGCAAATTATAGAATCTGAGGAGGGGGTTGTGGGAACCCCCCATCTTTGTAGCCAAGTCCGTCAGAAATGTGGGTAGCTGGGGCCCCCAATACTTGCGACTGGCATCTGAAGTGGGAGGGAATCTTGTGGGACTGAGTCCTTAACCATGGGATCTGCCCTAACTTCATGCAGTGAGTGTCAAAATGGAATTAAATCGCACAACACCCAGTTAGTGCCTGGAAAGTTGGAGAATTGGTTGATGAGGGGAAGAAAACCACACCTATTTGGTGTTGGAAGTGTTATAAGTGCAAACAGTTTAGAATCATCACCATCTGTCTTGCCCTCTGCCATATGAGTTTTCCAGGACATGGGATGGATGTTGTGCCTGGGTGCCCCGGGCTCAGCTGTGCACCTGGCATCAAACTGTCCCTTGAAAGTCCCAGGAGTCGGAGAATAAAAGGAGCGTCCCAGGAGCTCCCTCAATTTCCCAAAGAGACAGAGAAGAAAAAACTGCGTTAATTGTCAAAAAGGTGTCAGAAAAGAGTCAAAAGACATGGAATTAGCTACATTCATGTGAAACACAATCCATCCTTCTCTTTACGTTGCAGTAATATAAAATATAGCCGTCTCCTCATCGAGCTAGAGAATGGACGCTAACACCATGCGCACGGTAGTGGGATCCATCAATTTTGCACCCTCGGTTGACAAATACTCTGTCTGCTCACCCAAGTAAACCTCCTGTTCACGTTGACAAGTGCATACCTTTGTGTTGCTGGGAAGACAAATGTCTTACTCTCCTTCAGTTATTGGATATATTGGTCACAGTCAGCTATGGTTTCTTCCTTGGTAAGTGCCGTTATTGGAAAAAGATGTGAAAATCAAAGTCCGTGTTCGTATTTCTAAGAGTTTGGCTCAGCCAATCTAAAAATCATGTGTACAGTCGAAATGTGGGGGTACTTTGAATATAGGACAATCTGACCTGGAAGGTATTGACCCATGCTTGGGAACACCAACAACGTGTCATTTATTTGTTTCTTATTTTTTAATGATATTGTCAAAATCGTGAGATCCAGTGCTTCAAGTATTTACTTATCCCCAATAATTAATCTGTATAGAAATGATGCTAATGCGGATATAGGAAATAATATGGTTTCCAGCCAAGATACGCATAGCTTGAAATTTGTGATGGATGAGCTAAAATTTATTATTTTTAACGTGCAAGGAGTTTAAGGCCAATTGGGAAATGTTGAGGACCCTTAGAGCAAGATTTGCAAGTTATGAAATGGGGTAAAAAAGCATGCTCCTTCATTATCTGTGCCAACATTTTGCAGAGGAGAATCATTCACACAGCACAAACAGGAGTTTTTTCTTTGGAAAAAAAATCTCTGTAAAAATTCCAAAAACACAGAAATAAAACGCATCTGAAATCATTGCAATTGCAGGGAGTTGGGCGGGGGGGAGAAGATATTGATTTCTTAGTAAAACTGTCACTAACAAATTATTATCTGCTCACTTATAACAGCTTGAGGAAACGAGAACATACCTGAACTTCAGAGTTAAACATATTTTATTTCTTGAAAAACAGTGTTTATCGTTAAGGAGTCATGACAAGTATATTTCATCTATGAATAAAGGCAATTTGGAGGGAGTTGCTGGAAGCCATATTCTAGCTTATGAATCTGTTGATGTCTATAGAAGTCAACAAATTCAAAATAAAATCATCAGAAAAATAAAACCAGAAACATTGCAGAGCATGGCAGATGAAATCAATGTTTCCTGATCCAATGACATGTAACGCAGGCATCGCTGGGCAGCGAGAGAACCACTGAAATTTATGTAGAAAAATCTCAATCACTATCTCAGTCACAGAGACTCTTGGATGCTGCTGGTATTGGAAAGATGACTGAGACCAGCTTATATATGGTCGTAAAGGCAACTGCAGCAAACCAAGGTGGCATTCATCACACAGTGGCCAAATACACAAGAGAAGGGTTGACAAATGTGCGGTGTGCTTTAAGGAGGAAGAACCGATCCTGTGTAGGCAGACTGTGTCGCATCCTTTGCACTTGGCGATGCTGAGGCTTTTGGAGAAAATTGAAAAAAAACTGTGACGCGCTTTCGTTGCGTTCAAGTCTTTGTTCAATGCTGTCCATTCATCTGTGAAAAGATTGGCGATCGCCCAAAACACACGTAACAGGACTGGCGGAGCAACACGCGGGATGCTGGGTAGTTTGCCAAAAACACACTGGGCTGTAGGTGCATCACCAAGCTCGATCTGCCCTGAGTGAGCAGCTTCCTGCGATTATCGAAACTTGGGAAGCGGCATTAAACCACGATCAGACACACAGGTGGCCCATGAATGGAGAATTCCTTTACACGTGCTAAATGTTACAGGAGTTTTTTTTTTCCCCCCCCCGATGTGCTTCAATGTGAAACTATAGACATGTTTTCATGCCTTCAAAAGTAAAAGTGATCATTCACTGTTTATCATCTCAGAGAAATGATGATGATTTCAAAACCATTTGGTGGAGAGCAAAGGAAACTTGCCAAAAACTAATCTCAGGGGCTCAAAGGAAAAACAAAACAACAAAAAAAACCCCTTCTCTTCAGAGAAGAAAAATTCTGGTGTGGGGCAGAGTGTGTGGGTCTGTGTGTGGAGGGAGATGACGGAAATTCAGATAGTGAATTTTTCCAGCAATATTCCACTTAGAAAGATTTGGTTACAGTATTACTAAATTTAAATGCACAGTTTATAGTGAATGATTAGAGCAAAAGAAAGCACATTTTACAGCCACCGTTTAAATGCTATGAACCAATAGTTGAAGGAATGGCTGGATGTATGGGTTAAATTTGCAGACTTGTTGTAAGAAAGATCCTAGAACCTCAGTTTCACCCGAACTCCATGAAGCTCAGCCTCTGCCAGGATCTCCGGTCCTGGCTGGTGACTCCACACCGTCACCCAGCAAGTGCCAGCCTCTCGGCTCTGCACATGGCCCTGACTTGGCCACACCCTGTGGCAGGCGAGTAGGTTCATTTTCCACCCTGTGTCAGGTCTGGTGACTGACGTTGAAAATAGCTTGGTAGGTGCTCAATCCAAAGCAAAGGGAAAGGACACGGCTCGGTGGTATCGCAGAGAACTTTCAGGCATTGTCTGAGAGGTGGGTGGGCTCTACGATCCCGTCTCACCTCCAAGGAGCTGGCCCTGGGGTGGGCCCCATTTCCCCCCACTTCACCTTCAAACCTTAACTCACAAGTCCCCAAATTGGCTGCCCCAGTTTCAGCTGAATCAGACGTGGTCATGGGAATGACATAATAGAAATAACCATGCTATTTTGTGAAAATGTTCACAGGTTATTAAAAAAATAAACAGGTGTTTTGGAAAAACAGTCAACTGGAAACATCTTGTTGACATCTCTCTTAGATCCGCTGGTGGAGAGGGCAGTAGTCCTGTGTGCAAATATACAGTCGCCCTCTGATGGCAAACACAGATCAAATGCTGCTGAATGAATGAATGAGTGAAAGGCAAGTAAGTGTCCAGGATGGCTGCAGTCAGGAAGGACGGGTGAGCTGGGGACCAAAGGGGAGTCTGGGTGGCATTGCAAGACTCGCCCAATCTCCTTTCCACAGACTCCACATTTTGGGTCCAGCTCCTTCGAGGATGCTGCCTTAGGCTCCAGGTGGTGGCTGCCACTAGAGGCACACAGCAGAGTCAGAGGGAGGACGTGGCAGGGTCTACTGCCTCTGACATCCTACTTTTCCATTTGCAGTGCCTGCCATGTCCTTTGGCACATAGCTCGTCACTCCACTGCCACCACCTGCAGCTGCCTCCTCCCCCAGAAACCATGTGGGGCCTGAGGGAGCCCTGAAAAGAGCATTGAGGAGGTGGGAAGCCTGGATCCTGCATCTGTCCTTGTCCCATGACCCCTGAAGGCCTCAGCTCCACCAGGTGGCATGTGGCCTGCCAAGGCCTCCACCTCTTGCTGTTTCATTTGTGGTCTGGTGAGGTGTCAAACTATGGTGGCGGAGAACCTGCACAGGAGCGCTGAGCCTGCACCTTGTCAGCTGGGTGGGGACACTGGACTCGTCTGAGCCTCAGTGTCTTCAACTCTAAAATGGGAATAAAATAATACTGTCCTGGAGGGTGGCAGTGAGCCTCAAGTGAGATGACAGACTGAAAACACCTCGTGGGCTACAATGGGCAACAAATGTGATGTTTTATTGTCCCAACACACTTCCCCTCCCCGGGCTTTTGCTTCCCCATCTTGCATAGGGTGGCAGATAAAATGCAGACTAAATAGGCGTGGAGTGTAAGTATGTCCCAAATATTGCATACGACATACCTCCACTACAAAATTTATTGTAAATAAATTTATTGTAAATTACAAAATTTATTTGTAAATAATACAAATTTTGTACCTCCATTACAAAATTTGTTGATCTAAAATTCACATTTAAGTAAGTGTTCACTATTTTTATTTGCTAAATCTGACTACCTATACAGGTGAGTTCAGGCTTCTCTCAGGTGACCCTCACCATGCCCTCAGGTGATTGGGAGAAGAGAGGTTTATTTATACCTCATTGACCCTGCCTCTGGGAGGGAGAAACCACTGGGCTTCAGGGCTGATTGGGTCACCCAGAGAGGAAGGCCCAGGGCTTTCTAGACTGCTGCAAGGAGGGTGGAGGTGGAGGACTGCTTTTCTCAGGGCTAAGGACAGCCTCTGTCCTCTAGGTCCCTGGTCCATGGTCTGTTAGGAACAGGGCCCCACAGCAGGAGAGGAGCGGGAGCTAGCAAGTAGAGCTTCATCTGTATTTACAGCCGCTCCCTATTTCTTGCCATTCCCCTGCCACCTGCTTCCGAGGAAAAATTGTCTTCTATGAAAATGGTCCCTGGTGCCAAAAAGGTTGGGGACCACTGCTCTAGGTAATTACTAAAAACTATTTTTCCTGACATGCATGGTGAAGTATTTAGGGGAAGGTATTTTGTTGTCTGCAATTTACTTTGAAATGCATTATAAAAATAAGATGGATTTATGGCTGGATAGAGGGAGGGCTGGATGGATGGTTATGTGATAAAGTATAATAAAATGTTCATGGTGGGGAAGGTCAGGAAGAGGTATATATTCCTTCATTTCAACTCTGTCATGTGTTTGGAAATTTTCGTAATAAAATGTTGGGAAAAAATTTCCACTAATTAAAAAAAAGTCCACTCATAGAAAAATTGGAAAATACAGAAAAGTGAACCCTCCAGTCTCCAATAATCCCACAACTCAGCAATATGCTTGCTGTATTTCCTTCCTGTCTTTTTTTATGTACTTGTTGCTGCTTATAAATTTGGGATCGTTCCATATACATATTTCTTCATTCCTGCTTTTATCACACACCAACCGCAGTTACCAGTTTTTGAGTGTTTATAATGTGCCAGGCACTGTGATAAATCCCTTACATAAATGATCTCATTTAATCTTTGCGTCGCACTGACAGCATTTCTCCCATGCCAATAAACAAAGTCTACAAGCTTCGTTTATAATAGTTACGCGATATTCTGTCACATGGAATTATTTAACTATTATTGGAAATTTAAGTTGTTTCCCCATTTTTCACGATTATAAACAAACCCTCTGAAACACCCTTGCCAGCTCTGTCCCGTTCCTTGGGACAGCTTCCTAGCCTGAGTACGTCTCTGGCTCTATCAGGCACTAAATAAAGAATACCCACTCCCCCAATGTCCTTCCCAGGCTACCTCTTGGGGCCTCTGAGAGGCTCCCTCGGCCCATTTGGGGCTGGAGGCCACACTCGCTTAGTCAGAGCCACACCCAGGTGGCCCACAGCAGGTTAGCACCAGTGAACACAGTGGCTTCAGCCCCTCTGCCCGATGGAGAGAGGGGCTTGTTGGGAGGGTGGGCGTGTCCTGTGTCCCCAGGCTTGTGGGCGGGGAGCAGGGGTTAGAGGACTTCCTCTGGTGCCTGGTGCCGGTGGGGTCTAGACAGAAGTGATCATTGTCAAAGAGCAGTAGGGTTTTTTTTCTCTTTATTTCTTTTTTATTTTAGCATATTATGGGGGTACAAGTGTTAAGGTTACATATATTGCCCATGCCCCCCTCCCCCCTCGAGTAAGAGCTTCAAGCGTGTCCATCCCCCAAACGTGAGCAGTAGGGTTTTAAAATTCCTACTTTCAAATTCGTTTTTATAGTTGAATGTGCCCTTTCAATCCCATTCTGTCTGCTGGTATGGCCACTTCCCAATACTTAGAAGAAATTTCTGTTTCTTTATCTCTGTTGTAAACCTGAAGTTTCAAATCAAACCGCTGTCTTGGTGCCAGGCGCAAATGGGGCAGAGACTACCTGACACGCTCAGCGATTCCCTGATCTGCCCCAGCCAGGGTGGGGGTGAAGCCCTGGAGCCACAAGCACCTGGGCTGGAACCTCAACTCCACCTGGGCTGGAACCTCAACTCCACCTGGGCTGGAACCTCAACTCCACCGGGTGACCTAGGGCACATCAGTTCTCCCCTCTGAGCCTCAGTTTCCCCATCTGTAAGGCAAAGGCAATGCTTTCTGTTTCCCAGGGATTGCTGGGGGTGGTGACACAGGACCAAGGAGGTGGAGGGCCCAGGGCACAGCGAGTGCTGAGTGGGACTTGCCGTCCTCTCTCCCAGCCTCCGTGGGGAGGTCGCCTGGACTCGCAGACTTGGCTCCACTCCATCTCTGCACGTCTCTCTTCCCTGGAGCCCGAGTGGAATGTTTTCTCTTCCCTCTTCTCCTTCCTGTGACTGTCTGTGGCACTCCTCCAGTGTCCCGGGCTCCCCGGGGGCGGCTGCCCATGGCTCACAAAGCTGTTTCCAATTTGAAGGCCGTGCATTGCGCCCCTGAGAGCACAGCCGCCTCTTTGATGGAACTAATGATGATCTAGGGCTTGGGGGCCCCGGACCTTCCCAAACTGAGATAAATCCTGCCTCTGCGCAGACAAGGGGCCTCCAGCCCACATCTGATTCCCTCATCCAGGCTGGACGGGGAGGGGAGGCGCCATTGGGAGCCCCCTCCTGGTTGGGCCCAGGGAGACAGGAAGAGAGGGATTTCTCCAAGCCTCTGAAGAGGGTTCCACCACCCGGTGGGGGAGGGTAGCAGGCTCTTGAAAGGGCCTCTTATAAGGGCGCCTTGTCCCATCAAGACCCAGGGCACGGCTGGAGCAGCAGGGAACTCATGTAGGCCAGCCCGTTTGTCAGATTCAGTTCTGTGAACTGTCCCTGGCACCTTCCTTGTACCACTGGGGACTCAGGGAGGAGTGAGATCTAGTTTCTGCTCCCAGGAGCTTATGGTGAGACAGGGATGGGCAAATCAATGACCCCAATACTGTGTATGTGTGTGTAGGGGCGGCAATGGTGGGGGCCCCAGGGGCTGTGGGTGTGTGGCAGACAGGACCTGACAGCCTGAGAGCCCGGGAGGCTTCCTGGAGGAGGGAGCCCTGATCTGGGCCTTGTGCAGGGCCCACCTGGAGCAGATGATGTGCCCCACCCATGGAGAATTAAAAACAAGAAAGGATACCAAGCCCTAAACCATGAAACTTACCCATAGGCCTAAGTTAAAACAGCTTCTTTCTAGACTTTCTGATTGGAAAATTTTAGATAAGCTCATCGATGAAACCTATTTATTTATTCATCGGTTCTGCTGTTGCCACGTGCATACACTCGGGTAAGCTTTCCAGCACCGGCTACAAGGAGACCTGGGCAGAAAATGTAAGTGTGGACATTTTATGGGAGGGGCTGAGAACAGGCAGCAGGTGTCAGGGCTGGCGATGGCTGGAGTTCTGGGTGTGGGGGTGGGGTGGAGGATGGTGAGGGAGGTGTTCCCGAGGCAGGAGGCGACACTCAGGTGGTAAGGGACCCCAGTAACTCTATGGTGTTCTATGATCCATGAGTGACTCTGAGGCAGGGAATGTATCGTTTCTACTGCCCGGACTAGGCCGAAGGAGGCAGGAGCTGGGATAGAGTTGGCATTATCAAAGGTCTGTCTAAGGGCAGATGGAAGAGGGGCCCAAAAGAAGCCATACTCGGGTTTGGGTTTATCTGGTGAAGATGAAGAGCCTGGGCTCCTCTGGGAAACCTTGCCTGACCATGACTCTGACCGTGGGATTCGCGAGGGTGACAGGTATCTCTGGGGCTCACTGTGCCTCTGGGCCAGCCACTGGACGTGGAAGTGGTGGGGCTGGGGGGCCGGTGGTGAGGGGCAGAACGAGCTGATTTTCCCAGAGGACACCACTCCCTGGTCAGGGCAAGCGCGCTGCCACCGCCCCTCTTCCCAGCACGCAGCCCCGCCCCCTCACTGCCTAATCTTTCGCTTCCTCCTCCTTCTCCCTGCTCCTGGCTGCCTGTATTCCACTTCGCATTGCTTTAAAAACATAAAAGGAATTCATTAAAAACAAGTTTTAAAATACTTAGTATTTAAAATAAATAATTAATTAAAATGGCATTCATTTAAAAACTGAAAATTAATCCAGACTTAAAAGGAAGACGGAACTTAGCATTGGTTTAAAAACTTTAACAAAAATTTAGTATTCATTTACAAACTTAAAATGAACTCTGGCTTCAACAAAGGACGTTCTGGGCTTTCTGGAGATCTAACCTAGCTGAGGTTGGGCTCACTTGCCCCCCAGCAAAGGGCTGTGCATGTCATGCACAGATGTGACCCCAGGGGTTGGGGCGGGGAGGCAGGAGCCCACCTGTGCCGCTCCCAACCCCCTTCCTGTGCGCGTGTGGAGGGGGAGGGGACTCCATAAGGGATTCAGCGCTTCTGGCTGGGGTCCGCCCCTCAGCCACCTGCTTCCACCCCCACCTGCATGACCCAGTTTTCTGAGCCCTGTAGCTTTTTAGAAGAGGCTCTAAGAGGCCTTCATCCAGGCGGGTGACGACTCTTTGCAGAAGCCGAGGAAGGGATGAAGCTTGTGGGGGTGGGGCAGAGCTCTGCCTCCGGCCTTGCTGCAGGCCTGGCCCTCCCTCCTAGTCCGGCGCTGGCACTTTGCGCAGGTTCCGTCAGGAGAATCCCTATCCTGGAAGCCCCTCTCGCCTCGCCAGGTAAGGGGTGGTGGCCCTGGCCTCCTCTGAACTGGGAGTCCTGAGAGCAGGGGCCGTCCTCCCTTGTTTTTGAGGCCAGCTCTTTGCGCAGGGCCTGGGAATACAGTAGGTGCCCAATAAATATTTGCAGTGTTGCACTCTATGTCCAGCAGCCACTCAGTTCATCAGCCTTGGCCCCAGATCGTGGGCTTTAGGGGAGGCGCCTGGGCTGGGGGAGGGAGTGGGGGTGGGGAAGGGGTGTGCAAGGTCCCATGGGGGCCGTCAGGGGCGTCCCGGGCCAGTCGCCGCGCCCCGCCACCCTGGCCCCGCAGAAGGCGACACCGCTGCGGCCTCACCCCAGGGCGCGAGCCGCGCACCCGGAGCAGGCGCCGCCTGCGGTCTGTGCCCAGCACCTGAGCTGCACAGAGCCGGGAGGATAACAATTATTGGGAGAGGTTAAAAAAAAAAATCATTATCAAATAACTACAGCTTGAAAAAGTTGGCAGGCGGGACGGAAAACGCGGGCTGGATCGCGCCGGGGACGCCGCCGCCGCCGCCGCCGGCCGCGCCGCGGTAGCCAAAACTGGAAGGAAGCACATCTGCAACGCATTTGTGCGAGGTTCACCTCTGAGACCGCGCCGCTGGAAGGCGGCGGCGAGTTCACGCGAAAGGAAGAACTCTTTAAGAGAGGGCTTTCCTGCGGGACCCGCCCCGCGCGGCGGCGCGGCCCGGCCCGGCCCGGCGGCGGGGAAGGGCGCCCCCTGCCTGGCGCGCGTGGACCGGGACGCCGGGGCTGCGCGAGGGCTGGGGGCGCCTGTCTGAGCCTCAGTTTCCCAATCTGTTCAACGAGGTGGTTGGACTTGAAGGGCCCTTCCAGGGGAAACATTCTAACAATCTCTTTTTGTCACTTGTGATTCTATACCTGGCCCTGATGGAGGGAGAAGCGCCAGCCCTTAAGTGGAGACCGGCACCTTCCCGGTGTCCCATGCGTTGCCCGGCTGCTGTCATGGCGTCCCCAGGCCTCTCTATATCCCAGGGGCGGCAGGTGAGTGGTGGTCTCCTGAGCAAGGCCAAACCGACCTTCCTGGACACTTGCTTCTCAGGCTGGTGCAGACAAGTGCAAGGGGGTGTTCCTTCTCCAGGGAAGAGGTGACCCCACCCTGTTCTTAGGGGCAGTTCCGTCCATTCTCACCTCTTGTGTCTTCAACACTCCCCTTCCTCAGGTCACACACACCGTGGTCACCCCTAGGACCCCTTTGCCATGATACCCACCACCGTCCACCCTCTCCCTGGAGGTCTCCTTCACAGAGTGGCCAGCATGTGGTCAAACCTCCCCACCCACTCCCCCAGTCACTTTGAAGGTGGCTCAAGCTTCAGCCCCCTCCTCCCCAGCCCCTTGCCCAAGAGAGGCACAGCTGGAGCTATCCCAAGGCCTGGGATTTCTCTGCAGGATAGTATGTCCTTCACAGTCTTTGCCTACCAGGAGACAGAAAGTGCTGGAAAGATATTACTGGGAAGGTGAAGCCAGAAGCACAGTCTCTTTGCACAGGCTGTGGGGTGAGTTCACACCTACCGAGCCATCACTATATACCAGGCACTGCTCTAGTGTTTTCATATGCACTGACCCACTGTATCTTCAAAATGGCCCAGCCTAGGAGGTTGGTATTCCATTTTATGGATGGGGAAGTTGAGGCGCAGAGACTAAAGTAACAAGGTCATAGAGTGATCAGGAGCAGAGCAAGGGTTTGAACTCAGGCCATCTGGCTTCAGGGTCTTTGCTCTTACTAATCTCTGCGCTGTTCTAACACCACTCGAGCTCACCCTCGGCCCTGGGCACATGGAGCCCCCATGACACCTCGCCATGCTCCAAGGCTCCATGACCCTCCGCAATGCTCACTTTCCTCCAGATCTCAAAGTTCTGGGTCTGGGGTGGGGTTTAGTGAGGTCATTCCCACGTTTTGGTCACACCTTACTAAAGTCAGGGATCCACAGGCCCTGAGCCCTACCTGGCTCTGGAAATCCTGTTTCTGGGTAACAGGGTAAGAGAATTTCCTCTTTTCCTCTCTGCTCAGAGTTTGGCCAACCCGGCCCTAGGCCATTCCTCCATCCGTGGGTGCAGTGAGACAATGTCTGCTGAGTGAACTGAGTCAGCTGTACCTCTCTACTCATTCACACACCTGTTCCTTACACGGCCCAGATGCTGCACATGGTGGGGGACTTGGACAGAGGTGCAGGGTTGGTCAGATCTGGGTTGGCCTTGAACCTGAACCCTGGACAGGCCCAGGGGGTGGGCAGGGGAGCTGGCTGGCCTATAGGTGATGGACGATCAGGAGTCCAGCCCCAGATCTTTCTAGGCTGAGATGCACAGTAATGCTTGGGCAGGAGGTAGGTGTCCCTCAGTTGACAGGAGCAGACAGGAGGAGGGTCAAGTAGCCGGGTAGTACCGAGTAGAGCTGAGGTCGGGGCTCTGATGTCTGGGGAGGAGCAAGGAGGCCAGGTGCAGACAGGGCCCCAGGCTGCCAAGGGTTCCGGGCAGGCCCAGGGTGACATGGTGCCAGGACCTGGGGCTGGGCTATGCCCCGGGGACTCCAGGAGGATGTAGGACACTTATTAGAAGTGGGCCGGCCGGGTGCGGTGACTCATGCCTGTAATTCTAGCACTCTGGGAGGCCGAGGAGGGCGGATCGCTGGAGGTCAGGAGTTTGAAACCAGCCTGAGCAAGAGCAAGACCCCGTCTCCACTATAAATAGAAAGAAATTAATTAGACAACTAATATATATAGAAAAAATTATCCGGGCATGGTGGCTCATGCCTGTAGTCTCAGCTACTTGGGAGGCTGAGGCAGGAGGATTGCTTGAGCCCGGGAGTTTGAGGTTGCTGTGAGCTGGGCTGACACCATGGCACTCACTCTAGCCTGGGCAACAAAGCGAGACTCTGTCTCAAAAAAAAAAAAAAGAAGAAGAAGAAGAAGAAGTGGGCCAAGTGGCCAGCCAGAGGTCATACTTTGGGCAACAGGTCTTTCCTGAGGAGGGGTAAGAGGAGGGAGAATGGGGAAGGGCCAGTTTCTGCAGCAGATGCTCTCACTTTGCATTCATCTTGAGTAACCCAGAGCCCCTAATTCAAGGACCAAGCGAGCCCTGTAGCCCAGCAAACCTGGCTGTATCTCGCTCACCTATTTGGTGGGTTATTAGCAGCTACCGATCTCTTCCCACAGCTGGAAGGGGTCAGGGCAGGCCGACCCGCTTTCACTTGCCTAAATTGTCCCCGTTTGGAAGATGGAGTCTGACATTGGCAGGACATCTGGGCCAGGCTGTGGTCACTGACTGCTTGTCCTGTCCAGTCTGGGTCCCTGTGGCTGTGGGGGTGGCCGAGGGCCCACCTGGCCTAGCTTTTCTCCTTTTCACTCTTCCCAAGCAGCTGGTTCTGGCACCAACTGTCACCAAATGGTGACCAGCCCAGCACCAAAGCCCCTAAGAACCTTGAGATAAGAGACACCCCTGGGGGAAGGAACAAAAAAAACCTAACAGGAAGCCAAGTGGGTAAACCGTTACTCGCACTGGCGGGGGAGGGGGGGCGCATCTTCCTTTCCCAGGCACAAGGGACTGAGGCCTTGGCCAGCCCGGGCCACTGAGGAGAGGTCTCTGTGCACCTCGGGCTGAGGGTGGGGCCGTTTGAGGAGTGACTAAGTCATGGCTCCAGGGTCTTCTGGTTCCTGCCTAGGGGTCTCCCAGCAACTGAGAGGGGAGGGTGACACAGCACCTGCCGCAGCGTGAGCATGCAGTACGTGGTCCCTGTCAGCAGTGTCGGCCTTGGCCAGGCCAGGCTTTGGGGCAGGGAACAGGCTGGTCAGTGCCCTTCACAGACCTGGGTCCTGGTGAGAAAAACTTCCTCAACCATCCAGAGCTGGGGCAGGTCTCCCAGAGATGCCACCCTGTCCCCAGCCTGATGCCATCAGATCACAGGGGCCTGGGTAGGAGAGAGACAGACAGAGACAGAGAGGGAGAGATCCTTGTTCTTGCTCAGAGTTTGAGAAATGTGAATAAAGCACCTTTTAATTCAATTCACCGAACATTGATGAAGCCCCTAGTGTGTACGACATGAAACACGGAAGCGATGGCAGAACTGCCCTAGACGCCACCTGTGGTGCCCTCAGGCTGCTCACAGGCTGGTGGGGGCACTGGAAATGGGGGCTCTAGTACTGCCGTGATGGGGAGTGAGGAACAGAGGAGGGCTGCGCATTCAGGTGTGGGACAGCCAGAGAAAGGCGAGGACACGGATCTAGGCCCGGGGAGGTGGCTGGGAGGGAGGGGACAGTGTCTAAGCAGCACCAGGGGCTCCTAGGAGCCAGAGCCTGGGTGCTTACAGAGGTGTGGCCCGAGGGCAGGGAGGGGGAAGAGGAGGAGTGACCTCAGGGTGCGACTTCATCACCAAGCTCCTACCTCGAGGCAGAGTGTCCTCCCCTGGAGGTGGGGGTGTGACCGGAAGCCTGACTCACTCTCCTGCCCGGACAGGCCAGGACAGCTGTGCAAACAGATGAGGAAGGGGCTTCCAGGCCACACCTCCATGGCCTCTCTCCTCCTTTCCTCCTCCTCCTCCTCCTCCCTGGCGTCTGCCCAGGCCACCTCCATCCCCTTCCTCTGCACTAGGCCTCTTCTCTCTCTGAAAACTGCAGGAATGCACAGCACTCGCGTAGAACCAAGTCCTTGGAAGGCTCTGGATTTCTCCTATACCTGGGAGGAGTGGGATGTGGGGAGGGGCTGGGGCCATCCAGGTCTCCCTAGCCAGAGAGTCTCACCTCCTGGGTCCTCTGAAGTGCAGTTTCCAAGGACAGCAGACCCACCCTGGGCCCTTGTGGGTGCACCCACTCACCTGCCTGTCCCCCCATCTGGTCCCTTAGGTCATTCATCCGCCCTCTCACTGACCACACAGTTACCCTGCTGCCCCTGGCCCCTGCGCTTGGCCGTCTCAGGGAAATGCCCAACTCTCAGTGTCCTAAACTCACCTGGGACGCTTTCTCATCTCAGGAAATATCCCCACCCTTTGCCCAATTGCTCAGGACAGGAACCCGAGTCGTTTTTGACACCTCCCCCTCCTTCCCCTTCCACACCCAATGTGACAGCAAACTGTGTAGATCCCAGCTCCCAATTCAACTACTCACCATCTCCGTGGCCACCACTCTGGTCTCGGCCACCACCAGCCATTGCCTGGGCATCTGCAGGGGCCTCTGTCCCCACTCCGCCTACCAGCCATTCTCCACACTGCAGCCAGAGTCATTTTTAGAAAAGTCAATCGGATCATGTTTTCCCCTGCTTTGAACTTTTTAATGGCTTCCCATTGAACTGAAGATAAAATTGAAATTCCCTGCCACAGCCGGATATGTCTGTTCTTATTGTTTAATATCCCCTGCACTGACCTGTAAGGTCCATAAATGTAGGGTCACTGTCCATTTTCATGCACTTCTCAATTCATGGTGCCTGGCACTTATAGATGCTCAGTATGTGTGGATCTAATTCGTTTACTGACGCTCTCACTCATACACTCAGCTTGTCTCGCAGACATTCACCTGGCCCCTCCTCTGTGCCGGGCCATGCACTGGTTTGGGGAAACTCAGGTGAATCAGGGCCTGTGCTTGGCCTGCTGGGGTTCCCGGGCTGGGGAGGGGAGTACCCAGCCCACAGTGGCAATACTCTGCCCACCTGAATTGCCCCATCCCCCATGCTGTGGTCACCTGGCCCTGTGTGAGGCAGACGGGCACTGGTTTAGGGTCAAGGATCCAGGAGAGCT
Source organism: Mirza zaza (assembly GCA_008750895.1). Taxonomy (NCBI): domain Eukaryota; kingdom Metazoa; phylum Chordata; class Mammalia; order Primates; family Cheirogaleidae; genus Mirza; species Mirza zaza. The sequence continues at coordinate 20,538 of VSMD01132645.1, read as the reverse complement.
CACCAGGGCTCCTCTAGGCTGTAGTGAGGAATCGTACCTCCTTGCCTTTGCTGTTAGCTGGACACATTGCAAAGAGCTTTTCCATAACTTTTCTTATGGAAAAAGTTATGGAAAAGCTGGGAACATAACCCATCTCACTGGGTGCTACCATTTCACCAATTATGCAGATGAAGAAGCCAAGGTTCAGAGAGGGCAGGTGACTTGTCCAAGGTCGCATAGATAATAACTGCAGTAGCCAGAATGAATTGGCGTTTACTGTGTGCCATACTCCTTTTGAATCATTCTATGTGTATTTTCACACTGAATGCTCACATAGTCACTCTGCAAGGTAGTGTTATTTCTAAGTGGGTAGTAAGGAGCCTGTGTTTCTATAAGATTGAACACAGCATCTCATCCAGGATTTTCTGATGATGAACTCTGTTGGTCTGTTTCCCGTTGCCAGCTTCTAGAAGGCTGTGGTGACATCCGATGGCCTTCTCTGAGGTCTGTTCCCTGAGGGGAGATGACCAGGTGCTACCGAGAGAATCGGACCAGGAGTCCTCAAGCCTGAGTTCTAGAGAGGCCCAGAGCTCAGGCTCGGGGTGAGCGTAGCACCTCTAGTTCTGAGTCCCGCCTGCGTCCCTGACTAGCTGGATCATCTTAGGTTATTAAGCCTCAGTGTCCTTGTCTTTAAAATGGAGATAATGCTCACCTCACAGTATTGTTGGATAATTATAATAGTACATGTCAGGGATTCAGGGAGGCCAGCAAATAAAACCTCCCTTACCAAGTTCAGAACTCAATCAACAGAGAGACTTTCAGGAGAGGGGTCAACTGAGGTCAGAAGGCACCTCTCTGTGGGCAGGTGATTGGAATGGACCATGCCGAAAAGGGACTAAGATGGGCATGGTCACTTCCTTCTGCCAAATCCACCTGTCAGATAAGTCTGTCCTCCCTGAGGAGAAGGAAGTGGAACAGGGAAGCAGGAAGTGGGGAGGGCACTCCCTACTCTCAATGGAAACTTCGGGGTGGGGAAGAAGCAATCCCCAATATATAGAGAGTATCTGGCACTGAATAAACCATGGCCATCATCCTATTTTCAGTTTTGCATGAACTTGGGTGACCACCTGCCTGGGTGGATGCCATTCTTGCTAAAACCTCTTCCAATACTACCATGCATGGTCTGAGATTTTCATCCGAACAAGGCTTCCTGCTGTCTGCATGGATTTGTGCTGAGATATGTGCTAGAAAATGCCATTTCAATCGTGATGAAATTTCTCAAAACTTATTTGACATCCATTTTCCCTTCTCTCACTTTAATCCCAGAAGGAATTAAGTCCCGTTTGAGTTTCCCTTTGGTGTGTGGGCAGCCATGGCCTGGCCACTGGGGGGCTGGGTTTGGGCAGGTGCAGGCTCCACTTAATAGTATTAGATCATGGGAGAAATCTCTCAAGGCCTCAATTTCTTAGCCACAAAGTGGGGGCCACAGTACATGCCCCTTCTTATTGCCCTCCTTTCTGGAGCTAATATGAGGAACAAACTAAAAAATATCCCATATAGTGAACATCTGTTACTCTGTCTACCCACACCACTTCCGTGCTGCTTCTGACAAACTCAACTCTTTAGCCATAGTGATTGGTCCAAGAGGTGGTCACATGACTCTGCCTGGGCCTATCACAATCCTTCTCTGGGACTTTACAATCTGGAGCAGGAAGAACAAATTTCCTTTTCTGTTCTGATCATGGAGCTCTGAGGAGGTAAGTCAGAAGCTTCCAGAAGTCGTGTCCTTTGCATCATGGAGAGAGAGGTCTGTAGCAGGAGTGAACATGGCTGGCCCACTGAGAGAGGCAAAGCCCCAAGGCACACAGGGCCCTGGCTGCAGTGGCCCTAACAGTCAGCATCTCTCCTGCCTGACCTACATGTGGACCACTCAAGTCAGTAAAATCCCCACTTTTACTTAGCTTATTCCAGTTGGGTTTCTGTCACTTGGATCCAAAGAATCATTATAGCTGCCCCTTTGGGAAGTTGTACCAGAATGTGAGGGCCATGAGAACAGGAACTTTACTTTGTCTCTTGCTGTTGTTTCAGTGTCTGTAACAGTGCTTAGCTTAAGGTAGTGCTCAGTAAATATTTGCTGGCATGATTGGTTTCTGGTGTTACTGTGGCTCTTGGAATAAAATCCCAGTTCCAGGCCGGGCGCGGTGGCTCAAGCCTGTAATCCTAGCTCTCTGGGAGGCCGAGGTGGGCGGATCGTTTGAGCTCAGGAGTTCGAGACCAGCCTGAGCAAGAGCGAGACCCCATCTCTACTATAAATAGAAAGAAATTAATTGGCCAACTAATAAATATAGAAAAAAAATTAGCCAGGCATGGTGGCACATGCCTGTAGTCCCAGCTACTTGGGAGGCTGAGGCAGCAGGATTGCTTGAGCCCAGGAGTTTGAGGTTGCTGTGAGCTAGGCTGACGCCACGGCACTCACTCTAGCCTGGGCAACAGAGTGAGACTCTGTCTCAAAAAAAAAAAAAAAAAAAAATCCCAGTTCCTGGACAAGGCCACCTTTCTGATTTCACCTTCCACTTCTCTCCCTTCCCTCCTTTCTTCTCTCCTTCTACAGCTGGGCCAGCAATAGCATGTTAGTCTGCAGAACTTAGGCCAGACCCACGCCTTGCCTTTGCAGAGCATGGATTCTGGGTGGGCCAGTAGGATGACATTCATACGTCTGCCAGAAGTTAGGTTGTAAATGTATCCTTGGGGTGCAGATCCAATATGCTGGGGCTCAGAGAGGATGTGAACTCAAAGTAAGCTTCTGGATAGATCTCTTCTGCTCTGTGAGCCAAGCAGAAATCCCTGTCTGGTGGACTCAGAGAGGCTTATGGTCAGAAGGGGTGGAGCAGGGCTTGCTAGTTGGGAATATGATTTAGGGGGTGCTCCATGAGTGGGAGGTGCACCTTCTTGGAGACCCTGTCTGTCCAGAGGCTCCGAGGAGCCCCTCATGACCAGGGGACCCAGCCCTGGCTTTGAGGCCTGCCTTCCTGCAGCTATCTCCGATTCTAGGTGTACCAGGAGAGCTCAGAAAGCTCAGGAAGCTGGAGCTACAGGGGAGGGGTAGGTGGCCAGTGCAGTCCCTTCCTGGCCCCTCAGCGGCTCCGTGTGGCTCCAGCTCCAGCTCTGTTTTGGTCATTCCAGCCCTAGCCACTTTGATTTATTAGCTGTGGGACTGTCAGAGGGGAAAGGAAGGTTCCCAGAGTGCCCAGGAGGTTGCAGGAATTCATTTCACACTTGACTATTTTTTCTAACACCTACTAATGTCCTTTGTGTTTGGCCCAAAGTTCCCAGCCTCTCCTTTCTTACAAAATATTGAGGGACAGGCTGTGAGGAGGGCCTGGAATGCCTCCCGCAGTAGCCGGCCCCAGGCCTGCAGGCAGGTGGGTGCGGAGGGTCTGGAAGCCCCGGGGCCTGCGTAGGGATCCAGGGTGGGGAACGGGGGTGGGTTGGGAGGTCAGGCGTCAGCTTTCCCTGAGAACAGCCCTGAGCTGGACGGCAGAGAGCCTGGCTTCCTTCCACAGTCACTGCCTTCCTCTGAGACTCAGTTCCACCACCTGTAAAATGGGCATGCTTAGTCCTCCCCCAAGGGTTGTCATGAGGACAAAACAAATGGCGATGTGGGTGTTAATGCCTGGGACAGCGGCGGGCCCCTGGCAAGGGCGGGATGTGAGCGGCCGAATCTGTCTTTGATCCCCCTGCGGAATCTGGAACAGGAGGCCGTTTTCCTGGCCAAGGTTTCTCTGCCCACTTGGCCAGTGTTTCCTTTCCCTGGTGTTTCTGTTGAAATTTTACAGATCACAGGATTTCCACTGCCTGGCTCGTCATTAAGGAGAACCCTGTTTGATCCTTTCCCAATCCTGCCTCTCTTCCTGCTGCCATTTGCTCCTCCCTGTTGTTGGGGGACGGGGGTCCAGGGAACAGGAGGGTTCCCAGAGAAGCACATTGAAAAGACCCCTGCTGGTGTCGGACCTGCCAGCTACTATTGGCTTTGCTCCAATTACTCATCAAAAAAAAAAAAAAGAAAAGAAAAGAAAAAAGAAAAAAAGAAGAAAGAGAAGAAATGCACAGAATGGGACCTTCCTGACAGAGGGGGGTAGGCGTAGATCGGGGGCAAGGACAATGTCCTGCAGAGGGAACAGCCAGCAGGGGAATGCTCAGAGCCCCTTCCTGCTTTGCTTGTCCTAAGCAACGTCTCCCATGGCCCCCAGCAGCCCAGCCCCCCTCGCAGGGGCTCTAGGAGGGTCTCAGAGGCTGCCGCCCCTGCTCGTCACAGAGGAAGCCAACAGCAGGTACGAGGATGCCTCAGCCCTTCCCACACCCCAATTCAGAAAACCTGTCGTGTGAAGACTCCCTAAATTTCTGCCCTGTGACGGAGTGACTGTGCTCCTACTCCCCTCCTAGCCCTGTGGGGTGACTTGAAATTCCTACCTGTGCCCGCCTGGTCCTATAGCAGGTAACCCTGTGGGGTGAGCATGAGGTGTGTCCTTCTACCTCCTCCTGCACCTGCTCCTCGGCGGGGTGGACAGCAGACGCCTTCTGTCACCTGGCTGTGCTGGTGCGAGTGGTCCTCCCAGGTGCAGGTGGCGAGGGGCTGCGCTGTCTGTAGCCAATTTAATAACAATAATAAAATCACTCTCAGCCGCCTGCTCTTTATTATCACCTTGTGCTGGAATGCGGAGTGACGTCAGCGAAAACAGCCCCCTCCTCTCGCAGCGTGTGGCACGTGCTGGAGGCTCGTGCACGGCTGGCGTGGCTTCTTCAGCGTGTGGTCAGTTCCTGATAGATTCGGCCCCGGCCAGGGGGAGACGGAAACGGACCTGGGGGGGTTCAAGGGGCACCAAGTGGCTGCAGCGTCAGTCCAGGAGGGACGATGCTCCTCTGCTTACACCCCTTCAGGGGCTCCCTGTTATGATGTGGGACAGGGGCTGGGGAAAAGGCCCTGAGTGGCCTTGTGGACGGCGACAAGGAGTTTGGACTTTATTATAATCACAGCGGGGAGCTCTTAAAGGCTTATAGGCAGAGGAGGGCTGCGATCTGATTTACATTGGCAAAAATGGGATCGCTCAGGAAGCTGAAAACAGAGGCGGGCTCAAGTGAGACTCCAGGACAACACTCTCTCCTTCTGTCCACAAGGGCTTTTTGAGTGTCCCCTGAGTGCCAGGCTCTGTGCCAGCTACAGGGGTGTCATTGTGCAGTGCTTGGCCTGGAGGGAGAGACAGACATTAATTCAGTGATCGCAGCAACATGGACGCACTGACCAGTGCTGGCAGGGGAGACACGAGAGAGTCCAGGGTGGTCAGGGCCCAGTCGGGATGACCTTTCCTTAAAGGATGATCCCAGTAGGCTAATTAGCTAATTAGCTGGGTGCCAGGAGAGCAGGGTGAGAAGCTTGTCCAGAGGCCTAGAGGCGAGAGGGGACCGGGGACTCCCAGGAGCTGAAAGAAACCGTGTGTTCACAGTGAGGGGTCCCTCGGGGCCAAGAGCTGCTGGGGCCCCTGCAAGGAGCAGGGCTCCAGGGGTCACACCAAGCCATGTCCAGGGGCTCCGTCTTTATCCCTGGAAAGCATGCAAGGGCCTTAAATGGAAGGAAGGGGCCCTGATTGAAGTTGTGTTTTATAACGTATTGTAAATGCCAGCAAGAAAGTGAAAGCCGGAGCCAGCCTGGGCCCCCTGGGCCCGGCTACCCCTGTAGCAGTCACAGAGCAGGCCCGTGGGGACTCAGACTCCCAGGCTCTGAGTGGCAGAGCCGAGACAGCTGTGGGAAAGGTATGACCCAGGGCGGTGCGTGGCTAGTCTAGCAGGATCCATGGGCACGGTCCCCCGTGGGCACCAGGGTGCAGCCCAGCCCTCTGGCATGAAGGCGCCAAGAGCTGTGAGCTGTTCCTTCTGCATGCACAGTGACCGCAGCCTTTGGTCTTGATAAGTAGATTATGTTGATTCATGGCCTTGGACTTCAAGTCGCAAAACCACAGTCTGGCTCAGGCTATTTCACTGGGGATAAAGAGATAGCTGGTCAAAACATAGCGATGAATCTTCCCCGCCTTGATCACGGGAAACTCTGTCAAGTCGGTGCTGGTACTGTGTTTGCCTGGCCTGAGAGAGGGCTGCTTTTCTGCTTGGCTCCAGCTGTATGCAGAAAGCAGCTGGAGGCAGGAACTCAGGTGGGCTGGGTGGAAAGTGAGACTCCCTCCTACTGCCAAGCAGCTCAGCTGAGGATCGTTGCTGGTTTTTGTTTTTTCATTTTAAATAACAGCTTTATTGAGCTATAATTCATATACCATGTAATTCATCGATTTAAAATATATTAATACAATTCAGTGGATTTTAGGATATTCATAGGGTTGGGTAGCCATCACTACAATCGAATTTAGAATATTTTCATCACCCTCCAAAGAAACTCATTAGCAGTCTCTCCTCCTTCCCTCCCCCACCCCAGCCCCTGGCAACCACTTATCTATTAATACTTTCTGTCTCTGTAGATTTGCCTTTCTGGACATTTCATATAAATGGAATTGTCCATAAGTGAGTAGTCCTTTGTGACTGGCTTCTTTCACTTAGCATAATGGTTTTCAAGGTGCACCCTTGTTGTAGCATGTAGCAGTAGTTCATTTCTTTTTACTGCCAAATAATATTCCATTGTACGGATATACCATATCTTATTTATCCATTTATCACTCACTCGATGGGCACTGGATTATTTCTACTTTTTGGCTATTTTGAATAATGTTGCTATGAATATTCGCGTCCGAGTTTTTGTTCAAACATATGTTTTCATTTCTTTTGGGTATGTGCCTAAGAGTGAAATTGCTGGGTCATATAGCAACTGTCTGTTTAACTTTTTGAGGAAAAACTAAACCATTTTTCAAAGTGGTTGCACCATTTTACATTATTACCAGCAGTATTTGAGGATTCCAATTCTTCCATATCCTCACCCACACTTATTATTATCTGTCCTTTTTATTATAGCCATCCTAGTGGGTAGAAGTGTTATCTCATTGTGGTTTTGATTTTCACTCATCTATTGACTAATAATGGTGAGCACCTTTTCATGTGCTCATTGGTCATTTGTAAATCTTTTTTGGAGAAATGTTAAATCAGATCCTTTGCTCATTTTTTTAAATTGGGTTGTCTTTTTATTATTGAGTTGTAAGGGTTCTCTATGCATTATTTTTTTTTTTTTTTCCTTTTTGGAGACAGTCTCACCCTATCACCCAAGCCAGAGTGTAGTAGTGTCATCGTAGCTCACTGCAACCTCAAACTCCTGGGCTCAAGTGATCTTGCTTCAGGCCGGAGTAGCTGGAAGTATAGGACTGGGCCATGGTGCTTGCTTAATTTTTCTATTTTTAGTAGAGATGGGGTCTTGCTCTTGCTCAGGCTGGTCTCAAACTCCTGAGCTCAAGTGATCTTTCTGCCTTGGACTCCCAGAGTGCTGGGATTACAGGCATTAGCCACTGTGCCTGGCCCTCTATATATTATTGATACTAATCCATTATCAGGTATGTGATTTATAATGTATCTGGTGGGCTGTTTTGAACCCTGCAGCTCATCCCTGGTTGGATGTATTTCCTGCTTTTCTTTTCCTTGTAGTAGAATTCCAAGTACTAAATGGAGAAGGAATGATGGACTTTCGAATCGCCATTTGGCAAATGCCACAATAATCATTGTTTCAGGCAAGAAATCACTAATGGATGTTAAAATGGGTGGACAAAAAGTATGCGAGAAACAGGACGGTTACACAGTCTCAAAGTATTCCCACACAGGATACTTATTAATAACAAAGGGGAAAGTAGTAACTTCATACTGCAGAAACTTGGCAGACAACATCTTAATCCAATAGTCAAAATTAATAGGAAATTGGGGCACACTGACTTCATGGTGCCTCTTACTATGACGCACTGAGAAAGATACAATTTGACTTTTGTGGTTTTCTTACCCAAAATGCATACGTGAGTACACATCAGACAAAACCGAATGGAAGGTTATTCTAGAAAGCAACTGGCCAGTGCCGTTCAAAAGTGTCAAGGTCAAAGACTGGGGAATTGTTCCAGATGAAAGGAGACTAAGAGCTGGGTGATACTAGATTGAATCCTGGACCAGGAGAAGGACAGAGTGGGACAAGTAGGGACAATCAAATTTGAATTTAAACTCGAAATTCAAATACATAGATTAGGTCACGTTATCTCCTGATTTTGGTAATTGTGCCATGTAAGATGGTGGCATTGGAGAGCCCGCATAAAGGGTATATAGGAATTCTTTGTAGTAGTTTTGCAACTTTTTGGAAAGTCTGAAAGTATTGCAAAAGGAAAAGTTAACAACAACAACGACAACATCATAATTATGCCTTTAATGGTTTCCCATTGCCTAAGGGAGGAGTCCCAAATTCCTTAGCCAGATGGTCACCAACCTTGCTGACCTTGCTACGACCCACCTGGAGCAGGTCTGTAGCTCTGGAGCACGCAGGGGGTGGCTGCTGTTGTTCTGTGTGCAGTGGTGGCCCTGGGAGGGTCTCCGCTGGGAAGGGCCACTGTCAGGTCAACTGAGTCTTGGAAGGTGGATTTGCTCAGACATAGAGAAGCCAGTTGAGAAATCCCTGCAGTTGTCCAAAGCCAGCAACCTTGAAGGCTTGAACCAAGGCAAAGTGGAGAGACAGGACGGTACATACTCTAGAAGCATCTGGGAGGTAAAATCAGTGGGACTTGGTGATGAAATGCAGAGGAAGAACACATGGTGGATACAAGGGTGACTTTATTGCTGCCACTGGATAACTGAAGCCAAGAGAGCAGGTGCTATTTGAGTGGCTGCCCAACAGGTAGGATGCTTTGCATTTGTCCCTCCAGCTGTATTCCCCATGCCTCTCCACCTGCTCCATGCAGGGAAGGCTCACCTCCATGGAGTGCCGTACTTGGGCTCTCTCTGGCTGCCAGTGACATTTAGCCAAGGAGCTTAGATGACAGGCAGAAAGGGAGGCTGGGGCTCTCTTGCCCCAATACCTGCTCTTCCATGTTGGGCAGTGGCTGTAGCAGCCTTTAGTTGCATGCCCCACTCCTATGCTGCTGTTCTTGCTGGGTTCTGGTGACAGCTGCCCATTCATGCATGGACAACAGGGGTGTAACGGCCAATCCTTGGGTGTTTCACTGTCCCTCATCCAACATTGCAAATGGTGAGTCTTTTGGGGAAGAGTGGTGGCTGAGATGTGGCTTTTCTTTCATCCTAAATGAAAGTCCCTCTGCTTCTGTGCTAGATGTGGCCCTAGCAGCCCTGTGTGTGCTCCGTGACCCCATGTGTGTCCTCAGTGGACTGGTGGAGGGTGGGCACTCGACCACAACAATCAGAGCCATTCACTGGGATAGTTCAGCATGAAGAGATGAGGTGGTGTGAGTGAGCCTTAGAGACAAATGCCCCTTGGGCTGGGATTGTACCCTGAACCTCCTTAGCTGCAGAAGATACCCCAGACCCTTTCATTGCCTGGGCTAAGTCACGTTGACTTTCCAACACCAACAGCCTAAAGCATACGAAAAACACAGCTGTTCCCCAGGGTGGCAGTGCCATTGGCCAAGGTCCTATGTGTAGATGGAGACAGACACTTGCTTGGGAAGATAATCAGCCCCTTACTGTATGTGTTGGTGCCTGTGGGCCCGCAGGTAGAGCTGCCCCTGCCCTGGTTGTATTTTGGAGCCTAAAATATGTCAAGGCTGGACATCGGGATTGAGGAGTCAGCAGATACAGGGGGACGTGGAGCCACTGAGTGGGCCACATCTGACATAGGATGAAACATACTCCCAGGAGCCAGCCTTCCAGGTACCCACTTTACAGGGGCCCTGGCTGCATACACTGCAGGAAATACTACAGCTGCAGTTCTCAACCCTTGCTCTACCTAGGATTGAGGAGTTTGATAAAATACTGATGCCTGGTTCCTCCCCCTCCGGCCATTAAATCAACATCCTTAGATGTGGAGCCTGAGCATTAGCATTTTATTAACACCTCCCCGCGCCCCCATGATCTTAGTGCATAGCCCTTATACGCAGCCGCCAGCTGGTCACTGCTCCTTTTGCAGGTGTGTGTAGACCTGGCATGGGGTGAGGCACTGCAGGGGGTGGGTGGGCACAGACAAAATACAGAAGGTTCCTTCTGTCTGCACTGCGCTCCAGGATCCAGCACAGGACACTCAAACAGCCATCGGAGAGCAGAGCAAGGCAGCACGCAGTTAATTCTACGCTTTGCCCTGCCCACACTCACTGCTTTGCAAGTCCCAGGAATGGGGAGATTGGGAGGACAGAGAATCTACTCACTAGTGATAATCCCACACTATGCCCAGTGCCTGGAGCCTGCAACTGTTTGACCCTCACCCCCTCAATCCTGTGGGGTCCAGGGTGGAGTGTAGGGTCTGCACCTTAGCTCTGAGCTTGCAGGCATTAAAACATCGTCCTAACTGCAGAGTCCTGGACAGATGTGAGATCACAGCGCTTGTCAGAGCACAGGGCTTGTGACGGGATTTTGGTGGATCACAAATGCTTGATGTAAAAAGCCTTTTGTAGGTGTGGGCCAAGGACCCACAGTCCAGTCCTGCCCACTTGCAGCTGGAGGCCACCACATGCGCTGACACATGCAGGGTGGACACACAGCCAGTCCCGCCTCTTGTCTCCTTTGCAGCCTCAGGGATCCTGTGGCTTCCAGGGGCTGTGGGACTCAGTTGCCGCTGCTGCAGCTCCTGCCCTACTCCACTCCCCCGCTTTCTTCCTCCTGGGGCTTGAGGCTGATTGAACTTGGCCCCCGCCTCGGCTTCCAGGAGCTCCCAGTCTGGTGGAGGAGGCCACCAGATGCCAAACCCAATGACTATGGTGCCGCGTGAGCCATGCGTCTTAGATATTGACAGCTGACTGTTCCCACTGCCTTCCCCTCCTGGAACCCCTTCGAGGCTGGCTTTCCCATCACCTCCTTGGCAAAGCCCTTTCTGGCTCTTCTAGATACAGGTGGCTGCCCCTCCTCGGTCCCCCCAGGGCTGGGTGGTGCATCTCCCCACTTTCGCGGTCTGGTCTACTCAGGGTCTCCTCCCCTGGACGTCCCACTTGGTTCCCGGCCCTTGGAATGCAAGAGGTGCCAGGAACTGTGCTGTGAAGGTGACTCTGATGCCAGTGTCTTGGAGTAAAATCCATTGTTTTAAGAACTGGCACCAGATTCTGCTTAGAAGGAAATCCTCCTTGTTTAGGAAAATGAATCAGATGCCCCTGGGTAGAAGGCAGGACCGCGGGGGCTGGGCTGTTCCACCTTGATAGTGGGCAGGGTTTCGGGGGCAGGAGGAGGGAGGGGGGAATGCCAGGGCAGAGGCGGCAGAGAGACATCTAGGGAGAGGGATTTAACAGGTTTCTGTGATTGCAAAGCTGATCCCCGCGTCTCTCCAACCATCAATAGACCTTCTACCCACGCAGGTGCCTGGTGTGAGCAGGTTTGGGTGGAAACTTGGAAGAGGAGTTTTACATCTGGTGGCTGTGCTGGAGGACTGAGGCGTCTCTTGCAAGAAGCTGAGACTGTCCCCAAACTGAAATTCAGAGGAGGCTGGACTCCAGGTCACGAGTCTGTAAGATGTGATCAGTGCTGCCTCCACAAGACATCGCAGCCATCTGGGACGAGAGTTCGGTCTGCCACCACCCTTGGTCTGGGCTGGGCGTGAATCTTTCTGCCCTAGCCCTGCATGGTGGATGATGGTGCCACCCACGCCAGCTGCACCACCAGCCTGTGGGTCTTGGGCAGCCGTGGCCTGGAGGAGCAGGGACACTTTGCGCTTGGCCTCTTGCGCTGGCTGTGGCAGCCAGGCAGGCAGGTGGAGCTGCTAGATTCCCTCCACGGGGCCCCTCAGAGCTACCCGCCACCTGCCATGTGAGGGGAAGAAGAGTGGTTCCAAAGGGACACGCTTGACGTCTACTCAAAGCCACTCAGGAAGTGGCGATCTCAGCCTCATTCCTTGATGTGTGCCAGACCAGTGTCCCTGGTGAACAAACGGGGAGGGTTAAGTCTGCGAGACACAAATCAATAGTAGGATGAGGGGGGCATTGGAGCAAGTCGGCCGCTCCAGATTTATTTCCTGGGAAACACTTTTCCATTGAGTTTGCTAATAAACCCACGGTGGCTGGAGCGGCGGGCGTCAGCCAGCCCCACACATGCCGGGGGCAGGGGGTTGGGAGGGCTCAGGTAGGGGTAGGTGCTGCCCACCAAGCCTCAGGGCCGCCCTGAAATGGCCTTCTCTCTCCTGCTTTCACAGAGATGAGGCCTCTGGCTTCTTCCGGGGGGGAACACATTCATGCACTCACTCATATAGTCACTCAGCAAACATTCACTGTGCACCTACCATGTCACAACTGTGCCTGGCACTGGATTCTTAGAGTGAACCAGCTATGACCCCTGCCCTCAGGGCGTCACCGTTCAGTAGGGAGATAGACAAACATGGAAATGGGCAGTTACAAAACGGTGTGGATGTGTGCTGGCAGATGTGGCTCTGGATGTGGTTCTGGGTCCTCCAAGGAGGCACCTGACCCAGAAGGGGTGGGGCTGGAAGTTTCCTGAAAGAGACGTTGAGATGCCCAGTCTTAAAGGATGATGAGAAGGAGTTGGCAGAGGTTGGAGGCCATGGATGGAGGTAAGAGCCAGCTTCACAGTGGTGGGGCAGACCTCAGGAGTCCTCTGCTCAGGACCACCTGGGTGTGCTGGCCCACTGAGGTCCAAAGGCACCATTGCTTAGACCTCTGTCCTGGCCCAGTTGGTGGCTGGGCCTCTCACAGGCCAGGGAGGATCTGGCCTGATGAACCTCCATTCCCTCCCACCCCCGCCTGCTGCCCAGCAAGGCCTGGCCTGGAAGAGGCAGGGCTGCCTTCCTGATCATGCACAAACCCCTCTGACTCTGCAGCTGGGCTGAGCCGGGGCCCCTGGGGCACTTGCATTATCCTGAACACATCAGGGTCTGTCATTTCAGATATAGAAACCAACTTTCTGGCTGGTGTAGGCAGGTGAGGAATTTATTCAAGGCTCCTACATGGCTTATGGAATCTCCAGGAAAGCCAGAGTGCCAGGCTTGAAGGCTGCATGACCAGCAGTGGGGCCCCAAACCCCGCCACAGAACAGTAGGGTGGGCACGCTGAGCTGGTCCCCCACGAAGCTCTGACACCGGACTTGGTGCTGCCTCCAGCAACTGGGCACAAGAGCCGACCCCTCAACAGCCAGAATGGATTCCACATGACATCTTCTTCCCGGGTGACCTGGCAGGTGCATTGATGAGTGGAGCCCAGGACACATGATGAAGCCTTAGCTGCAAGGGAGTCTGGAAAGGTGGATGTCGTTTGTAAGGTAAGGAATTGCCCAGGCCTAGGAGGAGCTTTCAGAGATGTGTGGGGGGGCAGCAGAAGGAATGTGCCCACCCCCGGCCAGCTCACCGTCTGGTGGTAAGAGCGAGAGGTAGGCCCATGATCCTGATGCCAGGCGAGAGTGACCTGTGTCAGCTGTGGTACGGGGGTGATTTTGTGTTGGCCTCAAATTCAGGCGGAGGAATCGGGGTTGGTCATCTGGGTGGCAGGATCCTTCCAGGTGGGCCAGGATCAGGGTTGAATCTGGGTTTTATTGGGATCCCCTGCTGCATTTGGGGCTGGGGCTGGGGCTGGGGGGAGGGCTGGATGTAGGTGTCTGCCATGGGCACGGTGTGGAGGGGCAGGTGTGAGCGGAGTCAAGGAGGCAGACCAGATGGGAGGCGTGTGGGGGTGAGGGTGAGGGTGGAACTGGGAGCCCACCAGGGCAGTGGGGCACGGAAGGGTCACCTCTCCCAACGCACACTCTGGGCAGCCCCTTGCAGATTCTGGTCTCCGTGTTTGTGTCTCCCCCCCACCAGGGTGGTCCTCATAGACAGGGGCCCTTCCCAGCCCACCCCAGGCCTCTGCCACTGCTGGGCACAGAGTGGGCACTTGGGAGACGCTGTGAGTCGAGGGGGAGAAAGGAGGGCACTGCACTCGCTAGGGGTTTGCCATCAGCGAAGTCCCGGCCCCTCGCTGTTTCCTTGCACATCTTGGAGGGAGGGGGAAGCCCTCCGTAGACTGTAGAGGGCTGTGCCCAAGTGAGGGGTCCTTGGACTCCAGGTAGGGCTGTGGGCCCGAGGGGTGTGGCCGGATGAAATGAGCCTTGGCACCCTGGCCACAGATTCTCTCCTGCGTGGTGACAGGAGGGAGGCAGGGGACGGCCAAGACTGTATTTCACAAACTGCCACCAGCATCCATTTCCGGCACTGCCCTCGGGGCCTGGGTCAGTTGGCTGTTTCTGTGCATAGAGGTGAAGAGATCACCATTAGGAAGAACACCAGGGACAGGAGGCCACTGGGCCACGTGGCCACATTTTCCCCTGGGGATGGCTTTTCGGGAGACGCTCCATGAAGACCCTGGCACTGACTCGGTGACAGTGACTGTCATCTAGCCCTGAAAGCCCTGCCCCGCCCTCCTCAGTCCAGCATGGAGTGAATGAATGAAGAGCTTCCCTTCCTCGTTCTGCCAGGTCATCCGTTTGCTTTTCTCTTTCTCCAGGGACAACCCCGAGGGAATGGAGAAAAGGCAGCCGCTTTGGTGCCAGGCTGGCTTCTGGCTCCTTTGTGAGGCAGATGCCTGTCTGCCCAGGGAGCCGACACACCTGGTGTGTGTCCTTCCATCGAGGGTCCACAGTTCCCTGTGGCTTTGCTTGTGGTGTGGCAGGAGCCCATGACGACAGGTCCCTTGGGAAACAGCGTCTCCCTAGGCTTAGTGCTGATGGCTTCATGCCAGGGCAGGTGGCCTCAGGCCCAGGACACTGCTCTGCCATGCGGGAGCCCCAGGGGCACCAGGGGCCACAGGCTGTGAGCCCCTGACAAGGGCATCGGGGAAGCACATCACAGGGCCGGAGCTGTCCAGCCTCTCGTCTGAGAACCTTGAAGCTCTTCTCTGATCACACCCTCGCCACTGTCCCTGGCATGGGGGGCCCAGAGTGACCCCACCCCCATCAGTGGTCCCCATCTTGGGGCCTCAGAATTAGGGCAGGGGAAAGTGTCCTGTGGTCTCTCTAGGAAGTGTCAGCCTTTTTCTTTTTCTTTGTCGTCATGGTGACAGCTGCTGACCTGCCTGGGTGGTGCAGGTAATGTGAACGAACCAGAAATGGCCAGTCCTGCGGAGGAGGCAAGAGGAGCGTGAGGGAGGGGGCAGGCGTCCCACCCGCAGCCACAGGTGGGCCTCAGTGGAGCCCTCTGCGCCCGCACCACACACCTTCCCCTGCTGGGGATGCAGATGGGGGGTATTGCTGTTTGCTCTCAGGGGTGTTGTGACTGTCCTCCTACCCTTCAGAGCCCCACCCTTGGGGTTGCCACCTGGAAAATGGCAGCTTCCTGCCAGAGAGGCGCCGGTGCTGGAGAACTTGACTATTCTTGTTCACCATTTGTTCTTGGTGTCCTGGGGCTGCAGTTAATGTTTGCCGTGGCTTTACAGACAAGTGGCTGTGACCCTGGACTCCCCCAACTCCCCTCTCCATGAGATATGAGTGTCTCCTTCTGTCACAGGGTGGCATCAGGGGAAAAAGTCGTGAGATTTGGGGTAAGACCCCTGGGTCCTGGGAAGGGACTCTGATATTGCAGGTGCCACTTCCTCTCTGCAGCCTCAGTCCCTCCTCTGTGCAGTGGGGATAAGGATGCTGCTCCCCTGGCAGGGCCGTGGGAGGGAGGAGGGCCTGTCCCCAAGCGAGGAGAGCCTGGTCCCCATGGGGTGGGCGGTGTCTGAGTCACTGGCGCAGGAAGACCCCACACTCCTGCCTCAGGGCGAGGCCGCACTGAGCTATGTGGACGCCGGCCCACACAGTGGTCTTTTCTCCAGAGCCTTCATGGGGGCGATGACGCTGTCCCCTTCCCTGCAGCACCTCCTCCGAGGGGGTGGAGACGGCTCTGAGGCTCCCCTCAGCTCCCCAAGTGAGCAGCCACCATTCCGCCTGCGAGTTGGAGGAGTTGAGAGAAAACGTGGAACCAAAATAGCTCTTTTCCATAAACAAAGCTGCTTTTCGTTGGGGGAATGTAAACAGGCAGATGCATTAGGAGACGGTGCCATCCGGCACGGCAGTGGGGGAGGCGACGGCGGGAGGCCCTCGGCCCGAGCTGTGGCGTCTGGGCTGCCCCTTGCCAAGCGGGAGGCTGGGGCGGGAGGCCACTCCAGAGCCCGGGGTCAGGGCCAGTGGAGGCGCCCTCCTGGGGGTCCCCCAGCACCACGGCCGGCCTGAGGGCTTCGTCCTAAGGGGCTGGGGACCTCTCTGCATGTCATGCCCAGCCCCCGTGGGCTCAGGGAATCTGCTGGGGTCGGGGGAGCGGGGACCTCCTGCCCCTGGTGCCCGGCGTGTGCCTGGTGTGGCGCGGGTGCGAGGCCATGTTGCTCCATCCTAAGTTCCCAGCACGTTCTCCAAGCCCCTGGATGTGCCTCGCCCTGGGAGGGGCAGGTTGGCATTTGTGGGGGGGAGGGGGAGGGGAGCAGGAGAGACAGTGAGCAAGGTTGAGCCCATCTGCCCCCCTGGGCTCAGTGGCTTGTGGTGTCTCTTGAGGGGTCTCCCAGCCTCAGGGGTGTTGAACCCTCAGAGACCCGTGGCTTGGCTGCAGCAGCTCTCCTGGGGCCTCTGGGGAACGGGCTTGTTCCTGAGGTCACAGCTTTGCTTTGCTGAGCCCACAGATCTGTTTTTGGCAAGCGGTTGGTGATCCAGCCTCACAGCTGGGGATGGTCTATCAAGGAACCATAGGAGGTTCTAGGACAAGACGGGATGCTGCCTGTCACACTGAGAACATCATGCAGTGCTCATGTGGCACCTGCTCTGGGCTGTGTCTGAGACTGTGGTTATTATACCCCATTTACAGACGAGAAGACAGGAAACAGCTAAAACCCCGGCCCAAAGGCCAGCTGTGCTCAGGGACCTTTCTCTGCCATACCACAATGTCATCTCTTGACCAGAGGAACCGAGGCCACTGCCTCCTTTTGCAGGGTGGGAATCGGAAGCCCAGTGATGGTGAGTAGCTTTGTCACGGTGGCAGAGTGTGTTGGGGTGCACTGGGACTGCCACCGTGTCTACCGACTCCACCTCCCGGGCCCTGTCCACTCCACGGCTGTTCATCGTGGGCCCCTGAAAAACACGGGCAAGCAGGGTCCTTGGCATTGGTGAGGAGGCAGGTGCCCAAGAGGAAGCCACACTGCAGTGTCGGTGAGGGGTAGGGGGTGATGCCTGCCGCCTTGCCCAGGGGACCTCAGCGACTGCCAGCCCAGGAAACAGAGGGGGCCCCTCTGGACATGGTAGCCACCCCCCACGGGAGCCAGGCAGCAGGATGGCTGGCCCTGACCCTGCGCGTGTGAGCAACACGTCTCCTCATCTGTAAAATGGGATGATAACAGTGCCTACCGCACAGGCCAGGCGTGAATGACAGGTGAGCCCCTGGCGCCACGCAGAGGAAACCATCCCCCACTCAGCCCACGTACCTGTGAAGATGGGGGACCGGCACCCTCTCCTCTCCCTGGAGGTGCTGATGCACTCCTGTGAAGACAGCACTTGGCAAATGGCCCCTGGTGGGGGTTGGCGGGACAGCCCTGCTGACAGGTCCCTGCCCCGGGAGAGGATGGCGGTGGGGCTGCCGCACCTCCTGCAGGTGAGCTGGGGTGGGGGACCTGGGCCTGGGCTGGGGGCCACACGGGGGAGGAACAGGGGAGGACAGGGCTGGGTGGCTGGGAGGGCCACCGTGGTGACCCTGTTGGGGACATCGGTGCAGCCCAGGAGAGGTCAAGGGAGGTGGCTCTGGAGGAGGAGGAGGTGGCCAGAAGGGGTGCAAGGAGGGAGCCTGTTTGGGGGAAAGCTTGGTTCCTGGAGGAGGAGGCGAGAACTATAGAAAACCGTGTTCCTGGGCGGCGTGTCTGCTGGGAGAGTGTCCGAGTGGCTCCGAAGGGTCAGATGGAAGCAGAGGGCCGCCGTCCCTGCGGCAGGGCGTGAAGTCTGCGGGTATCTTGTGGGGCTGATCGCCATGGAGACCCTGAAGTGCCCTGTGAGCCCGTCCCCAGCTGCCCTCCCCCCTACCTCTGCAGCCTGTTTCTGAGAAGGGCCCTCCTCGGCCTGCTCCTCCCAGAGTGGACCCCAGTCCTGGGGAGTCTACCCTGAGTGTCCTCAGGCCACTTCCCCTCCACCTTCTCATTCTGGCCACTGTCCCCATCACGCTATTGTCCGGCTTCCTGGTCCTCTCTGCACCTCCCTCCTCCTACCCACGCCCAGAACTCTCCACTTGCTGCTATCAGAACAAACTTAAGAAGGGGCTGAGAGTACCATGGAGCGCTGGGAACTCTTGTGGTCAGAGACCTTCTGTGGCTCCCCAGTGCCTGCACAAGGACTCTGTGCTCCGGGGCTGCCCTGGCCCAGGACTGCCCTGGCCATGTCTGTGTGTCCCCATGGGGCCTGGGGCCTGTAATCCTGGCTCACGCTCCCACTGGTCCACCCCACGCCTTCTCCATGCTCGTCCCTCTCCCTGAGTGTCCTATCCAGGGTGGGACTCGGTGCTCCCTGCCCAGTGCACTCTCGTGACCTCCCACCAGGAGCTCTGGAGATAGGTGTGTGTACCAGGACACTCTGGAGATAGGTGTGTGTTGTGGGTGAGAGGAGGGGGGTCAGGACGAGGGTGCTGCACCCTGGCCTGAACATGCTCAGCACGGGCTCCAGTTGACTGTGGGGGTCGCTAATCTCCCATCCCTTGGAGCTCCCCCGGGACCCTCCCTGGAACCCTGAGCCCAGGAGGCCTCTGTGGCCGTGCAGGCCCCGGCCTCCCTGCCCTGCCCAGCGCTGTCCACTTCCGGTGTGAAAGTGAGTGGCAGGAGCCGGGCATTGTCCCCAGCTGAAGCTGTCCCAGTGTGGCCATGACTCTGGGCCTTGCTACGCCACCCTCCACGCTCCACGTTGCCTCCTAACGGTGTGGTTGGGGTTCAGACAAAATCCTGGATCAGGCTGAGCTGGACCAAGGATTCTGAGGCCAGGGCTGGGCTGTGGCCTGCCGTGGAGAGGCCAGCAGGCCCCTGGAGCTCCCTCTCTGTCCCCCAGCTCTTTGGAGAAGCTGCCACTATGGCGGAGGGTGGCGGCTGTAGGCACGGAGGCTGCCCCCCTGAGTGCCGCACCCTGCCCACCCCAGCGAAGCGGGACGCGGTCTGGGCCATGATTCACGGCCGCTGCCTCCATGAGGTCATCTTCGGCCTCCTCCCCCACGGAGCTGGCGCGGAGGCCGCGCTGGTCCTCCCCTCGCCTGTCTCTGGCCCGCAGTAGGGAAGGCAGGAGGTGGCTATCCGTGCCACCATCTGTGCCAGCATCTAATTACCCTGAGAGGTAATTGCTCTGGGTTCTGACACCTTGAGATCTCTCTCCGGGCCTCCCGAGGCAGAGCCAAAATAACCCGGAGGAGGCTGCAGGCCCCGAGACAGCGCCTATTGCTAAACCCACCAACTCCCCACCAGCCCCGCCGCGACGTGCCCGAGCTTTGAGACAGTGCGAGTTTATGACAGGTCCCATTAAGTCTCTTGCACAAGCACTGAGTGTTGAAATACCCAACGGATGATGACAGTGTTGAAATAACCTGTCGTCTCAGCACTTTCCCTGTCATTAGCCAGATGTTCCAGCCCTCAGAAGCGTTTGCAGCCTTTGCAGGGAGGGCTTGGATCGAGGCAGCCGAGGCTGGGGTGGGAGGGTGGGGCTGGGGGCCTGAGGCTGGGGTCTACTGGGTTCCCCAGAGAACAGGGCAGGCGTGGCCGCGCATTGGAGGACAGGCGGAAGGGGAGGGCCAGGCCCTTGCAGCCTGGGTGCCCCTTCATCCCAGAGGCCACCGTCACCACGGGAGGGGTGAGAGGGCAGAGAAGCCCCTGCATGCTCTGGATGGGGGGGCTGTCATCAGGCCCACAGGCTCCACGTGGCTCAGGAGGTGCAGTGAAAGGACGACCTCGCCTTGAACCTGGCTGTGACCAGGAGGCCTGTGCCCCTCCCAGTGCCCCCCTCTGTGGGCTAGAAGGGGAAGACGGCCTCCTCCTGCTCCTCTTTGTGATCCAAGACTGAGGTCCCAGGGCGGGTGTGAATGGGTAGGGGAGGGTGAGAGAGGAGACGTGGGTCAGGGAGGTCACGGCCTAGTGCGTTTGGGGGCCACTGAATCACCCATGCTGCCCTCACTTCTGGTTTCCAGGCTGCCTTGACCAGGGACTCCAAGCGCGTGGTCAAAGCGGTGAATTGGGTCGGGAAGACCCTGCCTCTCCTGGGGCACAGGCCCGGGGCTTGGCAGTGGCCTTCGGGAGACCACACTTCACCCAGAGGGGCAGCTAATGGCGGGGCCCACAGGTCACTGACTGGAGAGGTTTCAGGAATCAGGTTCCCGGCCTGGGTTTGCATCTCAGCTCCATTCTTTCCTGTGGGACCCTGGCAATGCTGTCACCTCCCTGTGCCTCAGTTTCCTCGTCTGTAAAAGAAAAACTAAGAGACCCACTTGTGTGT
>VSMD01132637.1:0-29227 GCA_008750895.1 Mirza zaza | reverse complement strand
CGTGTGTTCCATCCTTCCTTTCAGCTGCAGCTACATCCCATCTGCCCAATTATTTACTAAATATTTTCTTTCATTATTTACTAAATACTTTTAAACTTAAATATATATTTAAAAAGGAATCTATATCACCACTAAAAATGGAAAAATTGGTATCTTTTGCTACAAAGAAAAGGTAACTTAAAAAATAAAATATAGTCATCCACGTACCACCAAAAGTTATCTGATGTGGCATGATTTGAGCTCAATGGACTAGCAAAAATTCCTCATTTTCCTTTTCTACTGGGGGAAAATATCAGAAAATCTTGCAATGCTTGGCATTTCCATGGGGAAGAATGGGCTACAGCTGAGCAGGGAACATGTTTTTTTTTTTCCTATTCACCACGATTCCCAAAACCCCGTTCAGAAGCAAGTTCGGAAGTGACGACTGCGTTCTCCCTGCTGGCTGGGGGAGGAAGTAGGCCAGGCACTGCCGACCTCCCACCTCCGTTCAAGGCCCCTCAGAGAGCCCTTCCAGATCACCTAAGAACCTAAGACTTCCCCTGGTGACGGTAGTCCCCTCCCCTGCTTGACTCATCTCTGCATATGCTACAGCACGTATCCCCTCTGACTTAGCCTATGTTCGCTTTTTGTCTGTTTATTGTTTGATCCTCCAGTAGAATGTCAGTTCCCTTAGCGAAAGGATTTTGTTTCGTTCATTCCTGAATCCCCAGTGCCTGGAACCTAACAATAGGTACTCAAATGCATATTTGTTGAGTGAAGGAAAGCAAACAAATGAATCGAATGAATGAATAAATGGAACCTCGTCTCCTTTCTAGTTCCTTAACGCTCTGGTTATCATGTTGGGAAAATGCTGGTCCTTCCTGCAATTTGGGAGGCAAGGCTAGGAATTCACTTGGGACCTTTTACCACGTTAAAAAGGAATGTGCTAGATTAAAACAAATATTTATGAGCCCGTATGATACATACATTAATAACTCAATAAAGAAATCAATGAGGGGGAAGGGACAGGTATTCCTTACAGAATTCCAATAATGAATGTGGAAGGAATGAGGGACACATAAAAACCACCATTAGGGAAATACCACAGTAGCAGCCACTCATGGATGCTAAAATTAGTGACTGGACGTTTGAGGAAAAGCAGGATATTAGCAAAGTATCTCCCCCAAGATATTTATTAATTATAAAGGAAAAACCGTAACTTTACGGTGGAGAAACCTGGCAGACACCACCTTAATCACGGGATCAGGTGAACATGACGGGCACTAAGATGCATGGACATCAGGGACCCTGTATGACGCACTGAGGAGGAATGTGTCGTCACCTCTGTGGTGTTCTTCCAAATAATGCACCTCAACTGAGTCGCAAGAAAACATCAGACAAACCCAGATTGAGACATTCTACACAGTAACAGAGCAGTCAGTCCCCTTGCAAAGTGTCAAGGTCATGAGAGCCAAGGGAAGACTGAGGAATGGCTCCAGACTGGAGGAGATGAAGGCGATATGACAACTGAATGCAGGACCCTGCATGGGATCTTGGAACAGAAAAAGGACGACAGTGGAAACATTGGTGCAATCTGATGAAAGTCTGTAATTTAGTTAATATCGTACCAGTGTTAAAATTCCTGGTTTTGATCGTTGTGCTAGTTGTGCTACAGTTGTGTAAGATGGTAACGTTAGGAGAAGCTGGGTGAAGGGTAGGTATGTGAACTGTATCATTTTTGCAACTTTTTTATAACTCTAACATTACTTCAGAATAAAAAAGTTAATAAAGAATTGTGCTGAGAAGCATCCTTTGACAGAAATCTGGCCCCTAGACACGGTCCCACAGACAAGCTCCAGGTTCCCAGGAAGAGCTTTGCCAGGATGGAGGAACGTGAGGCCCAGGAAACAGGAGAGAGATTCACTCGGTTTCCACAGCTCCACTGACATCTCTGCCACTCAGCCAGTGGCCAGTCTGGACACCAGAATCCTTTGCTCTTCTACCTCCCACACTGTTACAGTCTCTTGGTTCTTCAAGAATCAGACAACACCCCCTCCCAAGTACCCTGCCAATAAAGGTTGGGGTCCTCATCTAGGGCCGCCTCAGTGCAACCTGGAATGATGGTTTGTGGCCCACTCCACTGCTTCGAATACAGTCCACGGACACAAAAGAGGATAAACCCCCAGAAATATAACATATACAAATATATATATAACCTATATAAATATACATATAACCTAAATATAACATATATAAAACCTACACATTACAGGTGAGTATTTACCATATGTATGTATTTTAATTATCCGTAAATACCTACACCACGTTTTTAACTTATAGAGAAACCAGTGCATTTGCACGGTGGGGTGGAGGGGCCGCCCTGCACCGTGACTGTGGTGGCAGTTTCACAACTGCATGCATTTGTCTACACTCAAAGAGCTACACACCAAAGAGTGAATTCTACTTTATACAAATTTTAAAAATTGAATTAAAAAAATAGAGTATAATACACTGACGCGTGCTTACAAACAAAGATTCCAAGACATCCTACAAGAGGCGACGGCGGGCAGAAGCCTCCACAGAGCGTGGTTCCTGTTTCTTACATGGCAAACTAAAATAACAGGCACGCACATAAATAAGCAGGAATGTTCTCGAACGGGAAAAGGCCTGGCAGGACATCCAGCTGATGACCGACAGTAATTACCTCTGAGGGAAGATGTTGGGCTTGTGGGTGATGGGAGGGACAGTGAAGGAAACTTTCGTTCTTCCCTGGATACTCTTGTATACTTTTTAAAAATAATACAGATGCGCATGCATATGAGTTGTAAAATTTAAGTAAACATTGCAGCCACGCTGTACTTACCCTTAGCACCTTCCAGACACTAGTGCTCCTCGAGGGTCCTGGGAGAGCTGGCGTCAAAGACTGTGCACCTACACAGAGGGAAAAAAGAGGTCATGTCTTTGGCCAACTGGAGCCTTCCTGCTGCAATATCAGTTTGTCACTCACGTCCTCGCTCCCTCAGCGAGTATCTACTGAACGTTTGCTGTGTGCCTGGCACGAGAATCCACCAGCAGCCAAGATGGAGTTGTCCTCGGGGAGCAGACATTCTAGCAGGGGAGGAGGACAGTGGACAGGTGCTCAGTACCAGGTGGGGAGCGGGGAGGACCTTGATGGAAACCAAGCAGGAGAGGATACGGTGATGGTGCTGCCACTCCACACAGAGAGCTTGGGGAGGGCCTCTGAGGGGAGGACAGAGACCTGAACACGAGAGGTCACAGACTGTGCGACTATCTGGGGAAGAGCCTTCCTGAGGTGGGAGCCCAGGAGGAGCGTTTTGGGCACGGCCTGCAGGCCTGTGTGGCTGGTGCGGGGCGAGTGTGGGGTGATTAGTGGGAGATGGGGGCAGATGGAAGGCTGCTGTAAGGACATTTCCTTCAGGTAACTGTGAACAGAGGAATGACAGAGAAATACACTTGTCCTGATTTGGAACTTCATATTATGAATTTATGTTTTCGTATCTTTAGCATGGTTGTTTATATTTAAGTGGGTATTTCGTGGATGAATGGATGTCTCCAGGCTGAGAAGGGACTGTCTGTGTTGTTTACCATCACGTTCCGGTGCCAGCACAGGCCGGGCACTAAGTCAGATGGGATCTGAGAGAATGACCTGGAGCCACCCTACATGGAATGGCCATTAACTAACAGCCATTAACCCTCTCCCTCCTGAGGTGCCAGCTCTGTCCTAGCAGACACATGCTGGTTCATTTCACTCTCCCAATCACCGTAAGAAGGAGATACTATTATTACTGTCATGTCACAGATGACGAAACTGAGGCACACAGTGGGGTAAGGAGCCCAGTAGCTGAGGTAGCCCTAGTCAGTCAAAAATATACTTAGCCGGGCGCGATTGCACATGCCTGCAGTCCCGGCTACGCGGGAGGCTGAGGCAGGTGGATCCATTGAGCTTAGGAGTCTGAGACCAGCCTGGGCAACATAGCGAGACCCAGTCTCTAAGGATAAATAAAAAAAGTAGACTACATACAGCCAGTATGTGAAGAGGGCAGCCTGGCTCCTGACCACGTGGCTAGACTGCACTCTGTTAGGACGGCCAACAAAGGGAAGGCTGACCACAGGCTGGCAGTGCCTCCCCGCCCCACTTCCCAACACTGTAACATCCAGATGCTCCCACACGCCAGGGCCAAGCTCAAATGCCAGTCAGCTCCTCCAGGGAGCCTCCCAGGAAGGAAACGTAGCAAGCAGCCAGTTAGCTTTCCAGAGTCCAGGAATCTGGACACCTTCGACAGCCCTGCCCCTAGGGTTCCTGGAGAGGCCCCTTTAAAGGGGTTCGTACCTTTCTCATGCCAAGAACTGGCAGCCTGGTGAAGAAGGGTGTGGACTCCTCGGCATGTTTTTAAGTGTATAAAATATAATATATAAAATTACAAAGGAAACCAATTATATTCAGGTATCAAAATATCTGTAAAACTAAACCAAACCTGAGATATGGTATTATCTGTGCTGCTTTATTAATGCTTTAAATTATGAGATCTAGTGGTGGGTCCGATAATTATAGTGGTTTAGAGATTGGTGAGTATAAATAATATTTTGTGATATTTGCAACAACTGTAATGTGATATGGAAATATGTCATTTCTAGTGGTGACAAAGTCACAGGTGTTGATAATACAACTGGTTTGTTGCCCTCATTCAAAAGGGATTGCTGAATTTCAGTTAGATGTCAGAGAAAATAGAGACGTAATGTTTTTTCCCAGCCACAAATGATCCTGGTTTAGAAGATCACTTTCACGTGAAAACGGTCCCCAAATTTCCACCCTCCAAGGGTCCATGGACCCAAGATTAAGAACCCCTAACCCTTATAGTCACATACAAGGATAAATAAAATTAGGAAGTGTATAAAAATATTAAATATAAAAAAAAAGGAAAAAGAAAAGAAAAAAAAAAAAGAACCCCTAACCTAGACCTGGTAGAGAGTAATGGCAAAGCAGGTTCCAGAGGAAGGTAACTGGGGAACGTGTAGCAGATTCGGCTTCAGGGACTTATATGGGAAGGGGTCTGGAGCATCGCAGTTTTGGCCCAACCTGCATGCACTTCCCTTCCCGGGTCAGCCCCCTGAACCTCGCCTTTCCCACTTAGCCCATGGGATCCCTCAAGGAACCAACCCCACCATGGGTTGGGTGCGAGGGTGGGACTGGCACCCAGTCCCATGATGGGGCCTGGCAATAAAGCCACCGCACCACCTTCCCTGTCCTGGCTTCAGAGATGGTCCTGGGTGACCCGGGCACCACAGCCAGGATGACTAGAACCAGTGAACACTAGCCCCAAGCCATATACTAGGACTATGGGGAAAGAGATGGTTTATTTCCCCTCAGGCCGCTAAGCTGGTAAGATTTACTTGTGGAGCTGCCTTGCAGCCTACCACAGAATAAACCAACACAGAGGAAAGCAGAGCCAGGAGGTGAAAGAAAACAGGGTCATGACAACCTCATGAGGCCCTGGATCTAGCCATGCCTGAAGCTATTACAAGTATAATCTCCCAGGCCATGTGTCCATGTGTGTTTCCTTTTATACTTAAACAAGCTGACCTGAATTTCTACTCGTTCACACAACCAAATGACTCTCAACTAACACAGGAGGGCAGAGGCAAATGATGCTCTTGATGATTCCCATAGCTCACCACCAGGCCATTTAGGAAAGTACAAAATAAAATTAGAAACAGTTACTAAACATAGAAACAGCAAATACAGAAAAACATATACTTTAAAAGCACTCAGAAATGGCCTCTTGGGCAGTTGCTATCCCTAAGCTGGTCTATGAAGCCCTAACAATTTTGGTTTTCAAGATGCGGCGCAGGGCAGGAAGGAACCAGAACATTTCCTTTGTCATCAGACTTCCCATTTAAAAAATTCCTGGGATGATAAGAAAACCCCTGCAATAAAGCTCTTGTAAAATTTTAATAGCTGCCTTTTAAACTGCAACGGAAATTGCTTTTCTGCCACTCTAGTTTTTTCCCTTCTTTCTTTCTTTAAGTGATGCATACCAGTTTTTTTTTTTTTTTTTTTGAGACAGAGTCTCACTCTATTGCCCCAGCTAGACTGCAGTGGCGTCGTCATAGCTCACTGCAACCTCAAACTCCTGGGCTTAAGCAACACTCCTGCCCCAGGCTACCGAATAGATAGGACTACAGGTACGCATCACTGCACCTGACTAAATTTTCTGTTTTTAGGAGAGACAGGGTCATGTTCTTGCTTAGGCTGGTCTCAAATTCCTTAGCTCAAGCGATCCTCCCACCCCTGCCTCCCAGAGTGCTAGGATTACAGGCGTGAGCCACCACGCCCGGAGCATATGGCTCTTTAAAGGAAGATCAGCAGTGACGTGCAGTGGTGCCAAGTCTCTCTGGGCCAGGGCCTCACTTTCTGCTGACTGGAGGAAACTGTGGATGTCCATCAGTCTGGGGCCCCTCATGCCGCTGAGAGAAAAGTGTCAAGGGCTTGCGGAAATGACAGCAAAGGAGGGCTGGCTACAGGGTCAGGAATTCAGCCAGGACTCCAGATATCCCAGAGCCCCACCAGGGAAGGGAGGATGCCCTTGGAGTTGCCTCCACAATCCCAGCATGCCCACCATGACTGTGGTCCATCTGCCACAGGTTTATACCAAGAATAGAATCTCAGAGGAGAGAATCAGAGAGGAAAGGGAGTGTGCTAACCAGACTCCTAGCTTGAATGTTCCCTCCCCTCAGCCACAGGGATTGGCTCAAGGAGAGACACATGATCCAAGCAGGGCCAATCAGAGCCTGCCCTGGAAATTTTGCTGTAATTATTGGGGGAAAGAGAAGGGATGTAAGGCAGGGATTGCTGAGGGCTTCCTTGTCATCCCAAGGGATAGCGGTTGGGGTGAGGGCAGAGAATAAAGTCAAAGCTGAGAAAGGCAGAGCCCAGAAGTGAAGAGGGGTGGATTCCTTATGAGAATAACTGAGTAGTAACTCATCAGGTCCACCTCTGGGATTTTCAGGTCTCTGAATCATCAACTCCCCTTAGCAGTTTAAGCTAGTTTGAGTCGGGGAGATTCTGTCATTTACAACAGACTAATAGAACAGGAACACTCCTTCATGTTCAGTGAACATGGCCCTTCTAAGAAGCTGACAAAAACTATGTCCCGTCTCTCCAAGAAAAAAATGCAAAATACTACGTCTCAAGGATGTCTCTGAAGCCCTGTAAGAGGAAATGGGTGAAGAATGCTTTGATGTAGTCTGACCTGTCCACTTGGTAGGAAAGGAAACTGAGGTTTGGACTGCTTAAATGACTTGTCTGGGGCCAGGGCCTGCTGGGGGGGCAGGGCTGGGGTCCCCTGCATCTTGATGAGGTTTCACTTTGAACTGCCCTGAGTACAGTCCTTGGGTAAAAGGACTGCAGATGGTAAAAGGACGCAGCACATGAGGCTCTGGGCCTCCACACCCGTTTCACCTACCGCAGTGCCAATTTTTTCTGCTTTCAGAGAAGTGCCTGACAGAAGTGCCACGACTCCAGAATCAATATACTGAAAACCAATCTTTACATTTCAGAGTACTTACATGTTAATGACCTTGGTTTTGGTCCTCACTGAAAGCCTTTGAAGCAGGCATTATCACTGTGGCTCTGCCAGGGTACCGGCCCAGCCCCAGGCCGAGTCAGCCACCTGTGCTTTTCTGTTCCTGTACTTCTGCACTGGAATTTTCTACTCCACCCTCATATTTCCACTTCAACTCATATGGAAAGGATCATCCACTCACACCTCTCTACTCCCTTCACTTGGTCTTCCCGGAGGAAGGAGAGGCGGCTAATCTAACCGGTCAGAGACTGTGACTGCTGCGGGCACGGGATCAGCAGCCTGCTGGGACCAGGCTACCAGCTCTCTTCTCCCCCTGTGCCCACAGACGCCAGGAGGTTCCCTTACGTTTCTGTCCTAGAGCGGAATACACACCTTGGGCAGTGTCCACCCAGCCTCTAAGAGGGCCTGGCCACACGCACTCTCTCGTGACCAAGCGGTAACGGGGGACAGCCAGACTTCTCTCCTCTCTGGGCCACCAGCTGTGCACGTGGCTGATCTAGGCATTAAGATGTGAGGTGAAGGAGAACCAAATCCACGGGGGCCTTCTGCTTTAAGCTGCACTGTCCTTTCTAGACTACCAGAGCTTCACGTCGGGGCACCAGGGACTTACGCGCCTACTGATATAAAGTGGTTCAAATCGTCCTTCATTTAGAGAAGATTCCCATTATACCCATCTCCATCCTGTCTTTAAATTAGTGACTTAGGAAGGTATCTGTTCATTCATCTGCCTCTACCCTACATCCCCGCAAAGAAATGCTGATATGTGAAGAAAGGACTTTGCCTTGGGAAAATCTAGGCCCTCAACAGCCACTGAGATCATCCTGCAATTAATCATGTTTTCTCTTATGACCCATATTCTATTAATAGCACACACTAATGATTTAGCACTGGTTCTTTTATTGATCGATGCAGTTCACAAATACGACCGAGACTGGGTCACTGACTTTGAGGGTCTCCCTTCCTCATTCCCTGTCCCCCTCACCCCAGCCCTGCCCACTCTAGAAGGTAAGCATGCTGTTACAGGGCTCTGAATACAGAGCTCTGGGGACTTCACAGAGCTGGGCGCTTGACGGTGGGCCTGCCTCCAGCCTAGGCCGAGAAGCTCCATGGCAGATGTGACTCGCAGACAGACCTCTGCGGAGAAGCCGCTCAGGGAAGACAACACCGTGTGACCATTTCACGCACGGCAGATTGGCCAAAATGTCACAGTCTGACAACAGCACATGTGCTGACGTTGTGGAGTAAGGGGAACGCTCAGTCACTGCGGGTGGGAGTGGAAACTGGAACAAACATTTCTGGAGAGCAATTTGGTAATTTCTTGTAAAGATAAAGAGACGGTAACCTTAGTGACATGCTTTCCTTCACCCACGGATGGGTCCGGGGTTCCCTGCCGAGCCCCCAAACCCATGTGTGGGCTTGCAAATTCTCATTCTGGGCTGAAGCACAAGGTTTCTGTTTGGGTTTTACTATATTCCAGGCACTGTTTTCAGTTTTTTTACCCATTTAATTCTCATAACAACCTGTGAAGTAGGTTCCACTAAGATCCCCATTTTTAACAGACCAGAAGACAGGTACAGAGAGGTAACTCGCCCCAAACCACACAGCAAGTAGGCAGCACAGCCAGCAGGGATTTGAACTCAGCAGGTCTGGCTCTTGAACCCCAACAATGCAGTTAAGAGCATGGGCTTAGCCTTGAACTCTATATCTCCTTCTACATACAGACATCAATTTCAGAAGGGTCAAAGACCTAAATGCAAAAGGAAAAATATGATCGTGTCTAGAAGATAACACAAAAGCATATCTTCATAACCCGGGGGTAGGTGAAGGCTTCTCATACAGGAATTCTGGAAAAATGTTTCCATTCTCTTCACAATAAAGGTCAGACTCATCCACACAGTCCTTTGCCCCTTTGCCAGTCTCCTTTTTCCTGGTTGGAATGCAGATGTGATAACTGGATTTGAGAGGGTCTCTTTTGTTCTCAGAACGCCACCGTGTTAAAGTGACAGGCTACCTATGTATTCTGATAGTTGTAGCCGAATGGATTCCCAACTGAAACACCTGCTATGGCCTGGCTCCTGCAGGCACCACCTGGGAGAGTCTGTAGAGAGCCACTGATGTGGACTTGAAGGTGTTGCAAGAGTCTTAGAGAAGAATTGTAGGAATCAAAGATTTCCACTGAGCATGGCTGATCAGAGGTCCCTAGAAAAATGACCTGGTGCCTGAATTAGTTCTCAGAGGACCTGAACTGGGAACAGCGATTTTTCTCTCCACAAACTTTTAAGAGTAGTTGGGGTGACTGTCATTTGAAAGGTCAAGTCCAGCCCGCTGGCACAACTGCACTGTGGTCGGCTGGCCCGAGGCTCATGGGCTGAGGAAATCCTGCATAGCTTGTGGATCCTTTTTCTTCCTGTCACCAGCCATTTGCTGGATGTGCCAACAGTTAAGCCCTTTCCTGCACTCCTATAAAAACAGCTTGTCAGTGCGGTTTCGACCACTGGGTGCTTTTCCACAAAGCACTGTCCAGATCCCAGCTAATCAGATGGAAGACAGAACAATGGTCAATCTAGCAAAATAGGTCAGGCTTTATTTTCTAATCCTCTTATTCATAATACATTGAAAGGGAAAAACCCATTGACAGGGAGCGTGTCTAAGGTTACTTAACCTCTCTGTGCCTCAGTTTCCTCATCTATAAAATAGTGACAGGGATGCTATTAAGTAAAAAGTTACTCCATGAAAAATGTTTACAACAGGACTTATCATGCAGTAAGTGTGCAATATATGTGAGCTGCCATGATTCTTATTGCTGGTGACGTAGTGGGTTTTTTGACTGAAGGCCCTTGAGAAATCTCAACAGCCCATCCTCTGGTCAACCAGACACGCAGAGTCACTGGTCTGATTCTGGACACACAGGGAAGGAAGGAGGCTTGAAGGTCCAGGCCAATGACCGCAAGCTGACGCCATGGCCCAGGATGGCGAGGGCAGGGAACGGACCGACTCCACTTGCTAACTGCCTGTCTGGCAGCCATTTGCCCCTTCTTTGTCAGGATGCTCAGCTAGGACTACATTTCCCAACCTGCTTTGCGGTTAGGGGTGGCCAGTAGAGGTAAGTAGAAGTAGTGGGGCTCGGAGGAAAATTCCTCACCAGAAACGCAAAGGTGGACTAATTCCCTAATGAAGGAAAGAGATAGAGAATTGCAAGAGGAGGAGGAGGATACATGAGTCTGTTCAGAGAAACCCACAGGGCCCCATGGCTAGATGGCTGCAGCGGGGAGGCTGTGCCGTGAGAAGCAGCTGACGCTCGCAGGGCTGTGTGGGCCACAGGCAGCCATATGCTTTTTATTCTAAGTATGACAGGAAGCAGGGGATGATGTATTCTGATTTACATTTTTGAAAGATCCCTCTGGTTGTCTCATGGAGATTGTCAGTATTCAAAAGAAGCAGGGAGAAAGAGTGAGGTGGCTGGTGCCATATCCAAGGCGAGGCGGTGGCTAGGCCAGGTAAGGGCAGCAGAACAGGAAGGAGGCTGGTGAAGATCCATTTCAGATCAGGAATACATGGGCCTTGCTGATGGATTGGCCATGGGGGAGGCAGAACAGGAAGATCTAAGAATGACCTTCATACGGCCTCATGAGTATTTGCAAAGTGGTTTTCTGCCAGATTCGAACTGCGTACAATTTCAAGAGCAGTTCATCAAATGCGTGTTAATTGAATAAACGAACAAAATGACTGCCCTGTTTTTTTTTTGTAGGGCACATTTTCATACTTTCAATATAGATGTGAATTCTCATGACGTATACATAGATACGTGTTTCCAGTTCGAGCAAATGGGTAGTAGATGGGGTCATGTGCTCAAATGGACCACTATCCACCAGTGGCTGGAAGAAAAATAGGCACAGGCAAGGATATCAGTTATGCTTTGATTAGAATGTATAGTCAACTAAACATGTATCTGGCCCTAAAAGTGTCTCTTTTTTTGAGACAGAGTCTTGCTCTGTTGCCTGGGCTAGAGTGCCGTGGCGTCAGCCTAGCTCACAGCAACCTCAAACTCCTGGGCTCAAGTGATCTTTCTGTGTCAGCTTCACAAGCAGCTGGGATACAGGCGTGCACCACAACCCGGCTAATTTTTTTCTATATATTTTTAGTTGTCCGGCTAATTTATTTCTATTTTTAGTAGAGACAGGGTCTCGCTCTTACCCAGGCTGGTCTTGAACTCTTGACCTCAAGCAATCCTCCTGCCTCGGCCTCTTAGAGTGCTAGGATTACAGGCGTGAGCTACCACGCCCAGCCCTAAAAGTGTTTTAATTCCTAGTCTTTTTTTTCTTTCTTTCTTTTTTTTGAGAAAGTCTCACTCTGTTGCCCAGGCTATTAATTCCTAGTGTTAAACACTATTACCCTAAGTCAGTTAAGTTTAAATTCTGGCAGCAACAGAACCTTATCTCAGACTGGACATTCGTTACTTCACATGACAAATCCAGACAAGGCTGGCTTCATGGATATGTGACCCATACAGTGGCATGGGACCCTTTGTCTGGACTAATGCTCTGTCACCATCTTGAAATTCTTTATCATTTTACTTTTGAACTTGTATTTGTGAGGGCCAATGGAGCATGGGTGTGAGCAGAGGAGATCCACGCAATGTGCGTGTCTGTCGCTCCTTGTCATGGCATTCACATGTAGCATTCCTGACGCCCCATGAGCACCAACGATGCATGAGAGTTCAGCGTGACTCAAAGTGAGTATAAGGTAAGTGCATTATCGCATTTGCAACCAAGCAAGCAGGGACGCTGACAGCCCCAAGAGGCCCCACCCACTGACAACCACATGCATGGAGCGGGCTCCAGACCTTGGCAGGATATATTGTTATCCTGGAAGCCAGGGTGGGGAGTAAGGGGAAGGGATACAGAGTTGAGAGAGGACAATCGTAGGGCACCATAATCAGACCACAGTGCCAAGGGCGCCCCCAGAGTGGCCCAATGCAATGGTCCAGTGGGGCTGTGTCCACCAGAGCCTGCCTTCCAGGGCCACCATGCCCAGCGACAGGGCCCATCCTTTTTAAGAATGGGGCCTGAGAGTCACTACATTGGGTGGCTCTGTGTGGTGGGCCTGGGGTAGACAAGAGGTAAGTTATTACCTGTGCTGCCTGCTCCTTGAACCCTCAGATGGAACACAGCCGGAGACCTGATGTCCTGGCTTCAGGGTTTCCACAGTTCCTTAGTCCCACAACTGAACATGCTCTGTGCTTAGTTCATTCTACCGAACTACTGGGAAATAGTTCTGATTGCTCGTCACAGTCAGTGAGCAGCGATTCCTCCCCATGGCACCTGGTACCCAGGAACACATTAGCCTCTCCTAGCGTGACAAGCAGCCCACATGAGCATTCGCCAACCCCAACGCCATGGGCTCTCCACCTGTCGGCCAGAGTACCCTCCCAGGTGAGCCACTAAGATTGACCAGGGGGTGAAGTTCATTTTGACCACAATTGAGGATATTGCAAGGCCTCCGAGACAGAATGCTGGCTGAGAAGCCCTGTACATGGAACAGGATGGCCATTTCAGGGCCGTGGGCAGAGGAGGTACTATTCACTGTACCCCCTTTTTGTGCCATTTGGATGTTTTATCACATGAATGTACTGCTCATTCAAAAAAATGAAGATTTTTTTGCTCAGACTGTCTTCCAAAAAGAGTGCAATGATTCATACGTCCTCTAGCAACTTGGGAGAGTACTTAGTTGAGCTCATTAATGCCCTATATTTTTCTCCTTGAAGGTTGTTCCTCCTCCTTTTTTTCTTTTTTGGACCTTGTATGAGCAAAAATGTGTCAAATTTTACCTTCTTGTAATCCACGATTCCTCCTATTTCAGAGCCCCAGGGCAGGCAGAAGGCGAACTCCCAGAGATGGGAATTTTGACAAGTAGCCTGGCCAGCACCTCCTGGCAGCACAAGAGAGAAACCCAGGCCAGGGTCAGAACCAGGTCTCTGATGACAGAAGCTTGCAGGTCATGCTGTTGTTTTAAACTCACACCGGCTAAGCTCACCAGCTGAGTGGCCTAGAGCTCCCCAAATGCCCAAAGCCCCCGAGAAAGGGCATTGGGGTTGGTGAATGCTCACGTGGGCTGCTTGTCAAGCCAGGAGTAGCCACTGCCGCTGGGGTCTGCTCTCTCAAGAAGGAGGCCAGAGACAAGAAACAGTGGGGGGGCGGGGGGGGAGGGAGAACAGGGAAGAACCAAGTTCATACAAAGAGCCCTCTCCTTCTCTTCCTGCAGGTCAGTCTTCCTCCGGCGCTGGCCCAGAACCAAAGGCCTCGCCAGCCACCACTTTCGGTCCCTGGGAAAACAAAGCTGACCTAAATGCACAGATCGAGGGCCTGAGAGTGGCAGGAACTCTAGCATGTCGCACCTACTGCTGCAATGTTAGCTGGAACTCCAGACTCACCTGGGGAGGGGAGGGAGAGGGAGGGGAAGGGACTTGGCCAGATGAGAAAGCAGCTCTGGTGAAGGTGGGTGATGGGAGAACATGAAGAAAATCTCAAATAAGCAGCAATTCGACATGACTCAGGTGGTGGGTTTGGGTCAGCTGCTGCCCTTCCACGGCCCAGGTGACTACTCTGCCTTGCACCCCATGCACTCTGTGCACCCCACGCACCCCATGCTCTGGCCTGAGCTGAGCTGGGTGTGGGGAGGCTCCCTGTACAGCCGCTATAGGGGGGCCCCAGGCTTTGCTCCAGCGCTTCCCTCTACCTGGAATGCCCTTGCCTTTGATCCCTCAAGATACGGCCCAGCAAGGATGTAAGTTCATGCACGTTGGTTGGAGCAGCCTGTGTGAATGGGAAGAACGGAGACAAGCGTCCACCAGCAGGAATCAGCACACACAACACAATCCTTTACGCCTCTCCTTCCCTCACCCTCTAAGGCAAGTTAGCAAACTCTGTTGCCACTACCTCCAAGACATACCCTGAATCCATTTCCTTTTCTCCTCCTTCCCAGGCCAAACCACCGCCATCTTCCAGCTGGACAATCCATCAGGTACCCCTCTGGCCTGCCCGAGTGTCCTCCTGCCTTCCTGTACCCTACACCTCCACACACAGCCTGAGGGATCAGCTCACAGGGCTCACGTCAGGTTGCTTCCTGGCTTAAAGTTCTTCAACATCTCTCAGTCCTCACCTTCCCCGCCTCTACCTATCACCCAAGCGCTCCCACCACACCGGCAGCCTTTCCCTGCCACATTTACTCCTGCCCCAGGGCCTTTGCACATTTTGCCCTAGCTGTTCTCCAGACTGGCTTCTTCAGGTCTCCCTGTGACTGTCCCCTCCTTGGGGAGGCCTTCCCTGACCACCCCAGCTCAGGTGGCCCCTAATTCACCCTATTTTTATTCCTTGCAGAGTACTCAGCACTACTGCTGTTTTCTTTATTATCTGTCTTGCTGATGAGAACGTGGACTCTATGAGCACAGGGCTCTCATTCTGCTCACAATGGTGCCCCTAGACTCTGGAACAGGGCTGGCACCCACAGGATGTTCAGAGAGTATCTGCTAAATGAATGTTCCCACAGCTCTCAGAATAAGATACTTGATGAATACTCACAACCATCCTTGGAGGAAGGTACTGTGATTGTGACTCCTACACTGCAGGTGAGGACACTGAGGCCCAGAGGAACTTGCCCAAGGTCACAGTAGGTAACTGCAGCCGGGGCACCCTTACGCCAGAACGTGTGCTCTAAATAGCCCTACTAAGCGCAGCTGCTGCGGGGGGTGGGGAGGGGTCTGGGGGGAGAGGCTGAGCAGCCACAGACTTCCCTAAGGATATAAATGGCAGATCTGACATCTTTATCAGAGATAAAGAGATATGGAAACCAGACTCAACAAGAAACAGGAGTTTGATCATTTGTGCGGCAAACGCTTATGAGGAAGGAACAGGCAGAAGGCTCTCCGCTGTCTTCCTCCACCCCACCAAGGCCTCCTGCTGGCCAGCGGGGCTTTGCAACCTGGTTAACCATCCACATCACGCCCTCACAGGAAACCAGACCCTGCTGTGCTGGCCACCGGGAGAATTCCCACAGCACATGCGGAAGCAGAGTGGCCATGTGGCCAGGAGAATGCCACCTCGGTGGACAGCTAGAGCCAGAATCCAATCCCAGCCCTGCCACTGAGCACTGTGTGACATGGGGCTCGTTACTGGATCTTTCTGAGTCCCAAGCTTCCCCATCAGTTAAGTGGTGGGGAGAATAACATCCACCCTCGAAAGGGCTGTTGGGAGGATAAATGAGGTAACAGGCACCGAGTGCTTGGCAAAGCGCCTGGCACAGAGGGAACCCTAAAAGCTGTTGGCAAAGTTGCCGCTGTAACTGAAATGCTGGAGAAATAAACAACATTCGCAAGTCCTCGAGTTTGAGGATGTCCCTTGGGCAAACTGGACTCTGCTGATATTAAGCACACGGCCTAAGTGGCAGGTCCGCCAGAGGACAGTGCCTTTAGAACAAAGCCTCCTTCTCCCTCTACCTATGCTCCATGGAGTAAGTGCCCAGAACAAGGGTCACCCACGCCAGAGGGGGAGACGGGCCCCAGCTGCTGGGGGACACACAGAGAGGGCCCGCTCCTCAGGGCTTCACAGACAGGACACGCAGAAGAGACCCAGTTAGGATCCACGCCTCTCAAGGTGACCGAAAAGGGAACGTGGGTAAAGGGACAGTTGTAACAGCATAAAAGGCAGCCTAAGGAGGTTTCCTGCTTCTTCCGCAGTCAGAATAGCAGTAGGCCCTCCAGTTTGTTCCTCATTTCTTAGTCGCTGCTACAAGGGAAAGGCCTCTGGGGGCCTGAGGTCCACAGCTGTAACATGAAGATAATATTCGCTATTCCATTAATTGTTCACATTCATGCAGCTTGTACTTACTAAGCCACTACCACGGGCCAGACGATGGTCTAGACACTGGGGACAAGGCAGCAAAGCACACCATGACCCGTGATCCCTGCCCTCGTGCAGCTCACATTCTAAGAAGAATGGTGCAAAAAGCAAACAAACATATAACATCAGATGATGATAAATGCTATGAAGAAAATTAAAGCAGGGGACAGAAAGTGACAGGGAGGGCCATTGGGACAGGGTGCTCAGGAAGGCCTCTCTGAGGTGATGTCTCAGCCGTTCAAGCAGAGACCTCAATAAAGTAATTAAATTATATACACAGAAATATACATGCACATGTATTTTCTACAGATCTACAACATATACACACACATACAGCCAGGAACGCAGTGCCTGAGGAAACCTGAGGTGATCTAATTTGACAGCTGAGCGCTCAGGGCTGACTGGAATGGGAATCTTCACCAAAACTACACTCTCCCTCCGTTTTCCAATATGCCCTTCCCAACTGAGAATTAGGAAAAAATGGTGTTTCTTTTTCTTTCCATTTTCATCCCTGGGAGCCTACCACACTCATGGAAGGCCCCTCGTAGGAGGACTTTCTTGCAGGCTCCCGGCTGCATGGCGTCCCAGGGCACCGCACTCACAACCCACCTGTGCCCGGTCACGCAGGACATTCGTGCCTTTGCTCTGACCAGCCCTGCTGCGATAAATAACCTTGGACAAAGGTCCCTTCTCACACCTGGAAACAGCTACAGAAAAACTTCCCGGAAGTGGAACTGCGGGACAAAGTAAGGGTGTGTGCGAGGTCGTGGTGGGGGACATGGCCAAAGCCCCTCCGAGACAACGGTTCCACTTTCCCTCCCTCTAACGACAGACAAGCCTGCCTGCTTCCCCGAGCCACTGCCAGCAGTGTGTGCCCAAGCCTTTCTCTCCTGCCCTTCTGAGAGGTGAAAATTATTATCTCAGCATGATTTTAATTGGCATTTCTCTTATTATGCCCAGCCCCCTCCTTTTATCGCTCTCACAGAGTCCCAGTGTCTTCGCTTCCTCCTTTTCATGTGTCTAAAAAGGCATTTCCTACATCTAGAGATGCTGCTGACG
This sequence comes from Mirza zaza, assembly GCA_008750895.1. NCBI lineage: Eukaryota > Metazoa > Chordata > Mammalia > Primates > Cheirogaleidae > Mirza > Mirza zaza. The sequence goes on along the minus strand of VSMD01132637.1, from coordinate 11,691 downwards.
GCACTGTGGGGGACATGTCACCTCCCTGAACAGTATTCGCACGTCAGCGTTCACAAAGCCCCGCCCTTGCTCCCTCCCCTCTCTGATGCACCACAGGTCCTAGAATGTAAAAGACCCCCTGACCCCAACATCCTGCCTGAAGCCTACAAGGTCAAGCATGGCTTGATCCGCTTCTCACACCTGTTGCGCCAGTCCCCCTTACTCACGACACTCCCACGTCCAAGACTTTCAGTTCTTCCAAACTGGCTCTACCTCACCTCCGGGTCTTTTCATATGTTGTCCCCAACCGCCACCTGAAATTACCACTGACACCGCCATCCCCTAGATTGGCAAACTCCTGACACTCTTGGTCTCAGTAGCATCTCCCTAACTAGTTACGTGACCCCCCTGGGCGCCCCGTTCTTTTCCTCCATGATTTAACTGCATGTTTACCTGCTGCTTATATGTTTACTACCCCTCCCCCCAACACACACAGGAGACGGAGCCCCATGAGGGTGGTGACCAGACCATCGGTTCAGAGCTGAATTCTCCACGTCCAGCACAGAGCCTGGCACAGAGAAAGGTGGTCAGGGAATGTCTGTAGATTGACTGACTGACTGACGCACAGGCTAAGGACAGGAGGGTGGCACAGGGGTGCGGTGAGAGCATATGTAAGGAGAGGGCTGTGACCCAGGGTGGGAGTCAGGGGCTGCTTCCTGAGGAAAGGACGTTTCCACTACCTTTGCAGGAAGAGCAAGAGCTGGCAGCTGAAAGGGGGCTGAAGGGGTCCCTAGCCAAGGGACCCGTGTGTGCTTGTGCCATCTCCGATGATGGCTTGCTTGACCCTGCTCTTAGATCCTTCGAGGCAGACCAGCTTGAACTGAGGCCATCTGCTCAGAAATGGAGTGTCACCACATCCTGTCTAGAATACGAGTCTTTTTTTTTTTTTTTGAGATAGAGTCTCGCTGTCACCCAGGCTGGAGTACAGACAGGGTCACCATATCATAGCTCACCGCAGCCTCCAGCTCCTGCGCTCAAGTGATCCTCCTGCTGGGATTACAGGCGTAAGCCGCCACACTTGGCCTCTGTCTAGAATCCTTACATGTCATAGGCCAGAGTTTGGGACCACATTAATCCAGCAAAGTCCCCAAGGAACACTGACATATAACCTACTAAGCTCTTACTATGTGCCAGGCACCGCGCCACTTTCTTTACGTATTCTCACTAAATCTTCACCTCTTTCCACACCACTTTTCAGCTGAGGAAAGGCCCAGGAGGGTGAAGAAATTGTTCAAGGTCAACTCAGCTAGTGGGTGGCAGACTGGGCCATCAACCTGGGCTCTTTCTCCCCTCTATGCCTTCTCAAGGTCACCAGGATCACAGTGTCCTCACTCAGAGTCTATGGACTTCTCCTGAGGTGACATTTTCCACAAATTTGACAGTTCCGTCCCTGACACCAGCCTGGGTTATGAGCAACAAACAAGGTGGGGGTGATGCCAGGGAAGGGAAGCAGGTGGAGCCCGACACCAAGAAGAGACAGAAACTTGGAGCCTCGACTCAGGATGGCAGAGAAACCAGAAACACGGAACTCGCCCCCATGAACGTGTGGCCTGATCCTGACTAACAGGGAGACTGTGAGAAGTAAAACGCTTTCTGGGGGGAAAAAAAACCAGATAAACACACTTGTTACGTGTATGGAAATATCTAGGTGATCCACACACAAACATACTGGTAACGGTGGCTGCCTCTGAGAAGGAGAATTTGGGTGGCTGGGGGACAGGGACGGGAAGGAGACTCTTCATAGTACACCTTTGCGAACTGTCAACCCCTTGAAGATATTAGCAACTCAAAAAATGGGTAAAATCTATGTTACGGTACATACAGAATGTAGAGAAATACACACATACACAGCGAGCTGATGAGCAACTCGATCCCACCAAAAGTGGCTGCTAGTTATATGGGGGGCTCCTGACTGGGGAGGCCCCTCGATACCATCCGCCTGGCCTTGGTCAAATTAATCTCTCTAGGACTGTGTCACCACCAATGTAGGGCGACAGGCCAGCCATCAGTCTGGGTTGGGATCCCAGCTCTGCTGCTCCCGGGCTGTGACTGGGGCCAGTCACTGTGCCCCATTTGCCTTAACTGTCAAGTGAGGATGATGCGGATACTGGCTGCAGAGCACTGTCATAAGGATTCAATGACATGATATGACGGCCAGTGCTCATTATTCAATAAATTACTGTCACTATTTTATTCTGTTAAATGGGAGTGATCATTTAAAGATTCTATATGTAAAAGTGCATGGCGCTGTGCCTGTTATGAGACTGCCACGTGGAAGACAGCTGCTGTTTTTACTGTTACTAGTATCACTTCATCCCCTTAGCAAAGTTTAGTATGGCATATGTTTTGTGGAAAGGGTCACCCTGTAACAAAACGGACTTGGGTCCTGCCTTTTTGGAACTGACATGAAGAGGAGAAAAGAAGCCCTGGATGTGTAAGCTGAGGAGTTCAGGGAAGAAGGGTGGGGTGGGCTTCAGGGCAGGCCCTTTGGGGTGATGCTGAAGGAGAGATCAGAAAGAGGGGTCAGCATTAGCCAGGCCAGAACAGCGGTAGCAGGGGGAGCACAGCAGGGGAGCAAAAATAAGCACTAGGAACAGGGGGCAAATGCTGTGGATTCGAGAGGAGCAGGCCAGGAGGCTGGAGGGCAAAATGCAGGGGGACCTGAGGATGAGCCTGGAGGCAGGTGGCAGGCAGAGGCCAGAGCAGGGACCACGCTGGGCCCAGTGGGCCATGTTGAAGAGCTGACCTTTCCACAGGGGGCTGCTTCAGGAATCTGGAAAATGCACCAAACACCCTTCATCCTCTAGCAGCCTGGGGATGAAATGAGGTTTTCGTGTCACTATACTCAAGAAGTATGGCCCCACTGCTGCCCTCAGGGATCTTGCTTAAATGACCTCCAGCTCAGAGGCCCTAGGAAGAGGATATAGTAGGTGCCCGGGAGGGGACAGAGGAACAATGACCTCATCCCTGCCTACAGCTGACTGGCCCAAGGAGAGCACCTGACTCAGCTTGGCCTGTCACTAGAACCCCTTCCTGGGCCCTGGCTAGTCCAAAAGGGGACATCTTCCCTTCTTGGGTTGTTTTGCACTTGTGCTGAGAGAGCTCGAGGTTATTCCCCCGAGAGCCTGTACAGCTGGGCAGTCTGCGCATGGCCAGGTTTCCTACCCGGGAGGAGGGAAGGCAGAAGGACAGGCTGTGACTAGGACAGAATGAGTAGAGCAGGTATAGAGGTGAGGAGGGAAAAGTGAGGAAGAATCCTGGCAGTGGCAAACCCCCTTGGTGGGCGTGTCCCCACACCTGTTCCGCCCTTCCCCTATGGGTGGAAGCAACCAGCCTGTCTCTGTGGTCCCGCCCCTTTTATCACAGTAATCAGTTCAAGGAAGGCCACGTGGCCCATCTAGTCCAACCAGAGAGGAGCTCTGCAGCTTTGCATTATGGCTGGGGGACAGATACCCTCTCTCTCAGGACAGGGATGAGGACATGCAAGCCTGGACTGGCACTGGCAGTCAGTCTGCAACACTCAGGGGAGTGAGGTTTGAGGATGACGGTGACATCAGAGGGAAGAGTGAAGGGACAGAAAGAAAGTGGGTCACTGGTAATAGCCCTGAGTTTCTAGACTAACCAGCCCAGACACTCCCCCAACTTCTGGGCTTTCCAGTTGAGTGAGCCAACCCTTTCCCCTAGAGTTTATGCCCATTTGAGAAGGTACTTCTGTTACCTGCAACCAAGTCACTGACTGTGGCCAGTCCTTCCTGGGGCCTCACTTCAGCCTGCAGGTCTCTGGGCCACCCTGGCATCTTTTGGTTAAATTTCCCCATTTTGCTTAAACTGCTGCAGTACAGAAATTTGGCCAAGGACGTAACTTGCCTGCTGCCACAGTTTCCCCAGCTGTAAAATGGGGATGATTATAAATACTTGATTGAGTTGTTAAAGGATTAAAAATGATTTAAAGACTACCTAGCGCACTGTCGATTCTCAACTCATTATTACTTGAAAGCTCTGAAGGGGAGCTGAAATGTCTCAATCCCAGTGAGCAATTAGCCCCCACCTCCCCCATCCCGTCTGTACTTCCTTTGTTCAGGTCAACAAGTCCTTTCTTCACAAACAGTCCCAAAGAACAGCTAGCCCAGTTTCTGTCAGAAGGGTGGCAAATCTGGCTGCAGCAGGGGGTCCAAATGAAAGAGATTTGACTTTACGCCTTGGGTAGCCAAGTGGTGGAGGAAGCCCTCACGAGCTCTGTTCCCCATCAAATACACGCTGGGGTCTAAAGTTTCAAAAGCCAGGCTGGGGCATGCTGGCACCATCCCCAGGGAGGACAAAGGAAAGAGAGCAGGGATGGAAGAAAGACCACGACATGGTAGGTTCCACAACTAACTCTGTCCGGAGGAGGCTCCCAGGCTGGATTCCAGCCACATCCGCTCTCTGAGAAGCTACAGGGCAGCAGGAAAAAGGGACCCACCATGTCTGTATTTACAGCTGGGGACTGGCACTGGCACGCGAAACTCGGAAATAAACTCAGTCAGGAAGTGAGAAATGGAAGATGCTTCCATAGCAACGCCCATCTGGAAATCCCTGCCCACAGCTGGAAACGTTCAGAAGTGAGGCTTATCTAGAGAGGCACACCAGATTCACTTTTTCCACTTGCACCCAGAATATGATACTTAAGCTGCACTTCCTTGGGGAGCTTCTCTGTGAATCCCCTATCCTACAGCTCAAAAAATTCCATTCTTTTTCAGAACGATCAGAACATAGTATTTATTCATGTGGCTGCGTGTTTCTTGTGTTTTCTCCCTGGCTGTGGGCTCCACAAGGCTGTGGGCTGTGTCTGCCTCGCTCACTGGTGCCTGGCCCAGAGTAGGTCTCCAATCGATGTTTACTATATAAAAATTTCAAATTAACTGTCCAGTTCTTGATTTTATCATTATTCACAACTTCAATTAGCATGTAAGCACTCCTATACACACAGCAGGGAGCTGAGAGTGCTCCACACTACATGAGGTACTGTCGTCACCTTTTTAGAAATGAGGTTCTTTCTCTCAATCAATGGTCAGGAAAACTGGAACTCCACGTGTAAATGAATAAAGTTTGACCCTTCCCTTACACCAGATAAAAAAATTAACTCAAAATGCATCAAAGATCTATTAACAAATGTAAGGGGTGAAACTATGGAACTTGTAGAAGAAAATGGGAGGAAGTTTATGACATTGGATTTGGCAATGATTTCTTGGATGGGACACCAAAAGCACAGGCAACAAAAGGAAGAATAAACTGGATACTATCAAAAGTAAAAATTTTGTGTATCAAAAATCACTATCAACAAGGTGAAAAGGCAATGTATGGAATGAGAGAAAATATCTGAAAATCATATATCTGATAAGGGATTAATGCTGAACTCCTTCGACTCAAGAACAAAAAACAACCCGATTTAAAAATGGGCAAAGGACCTCGATAGAGATTTCTCCAAAGAAGATGTAGCAATGAAAAGAAGCTCAACATTACTAATCATTAGGGGAATGCAAACCAAATGAGATACCGCTTCACAACCCCTGGGCTCTTAGCAAAAAAACAGAAAATAAGCATTGCGGAGGATGTGGAGAAACTGGAGCCCTTGTGCATTGCTGGTGTGAATTTAAAATAGTGCAGCCACTACGGAAAACAGCATGGCAGTTCCTCAAAAAATTAAACACAGAAGTACATACAATCCAGCAATTCCGCTTCTGTGTATATAACCAAAAGATCTGAAAGCAGGGACTCAAAGAGATATTTGTACACCTATGTTAATAGCAGTATTATTCACTGTAGCCAAAAGGTGGAAGCAATCCAAGTGTCTATCAACAGATGACTGGGTAAACAAAATGTGATATATGCATATAATGGAATACTATTTATTTAACAGGAAGGAAATTCTGCTACATGCTACAACATGGATAAACCTTAAAGATGTACTAAGAGAAACATGTCAGTCATAAAAGGACAAACACTGTATGATACCACTCCTATGAGACACTTAGAGTAGTCAATCTCACAGAGACAAAGTAGAATGGAGGTTGCCAGGGGCTGGGGTTTGGGGGAGGTGGAATTATTGTTTAATGGGTAGAGAATTTCAGTTTTGCAAGATGAAAAATGTTCTGTGGATGGAGAGTGATGATGGTTGCACAACAGTGTGAATGTACTTAACGCTACTGAACTGCACACTTAAAATGGTAAAATTTTTTGTAACTATATTTATCAGTAAAATAACTGGACAGAATATCAGAAAATTAAACACTTGAATTCTAGGTTACTAAATGAGTTGTGCATATTTTTTCCAGTTTTCTTGAGGTATAATTGACGGATAAAAATTGTTTATACTTAAGGTATACAACTTGTTTGATGTACCTATACACTGTGAAATAATCACCCCTATCAAGCCAAAGCTAATTATAAAATGGAAAATTTTACATTGGACATATTTTACAATACAATTTTTTAAATGGTAAATTTCATGTTAGATATATTTTACCATATTTTATCACAATAAAAAAGTACTAAATATAATGCAGTTCTATCTCAAGATCAGAACCACAAAGGAAATAAGTAGAGTTCTTTCATCTCAGAGAAAAATGGGAGACAGCATGGATATCTAGAACAAGGTTGGGCAAGGTGGAAGAATGGATGTTGAGGAATCATCTTAGATAGCAACAACTTGCTGAGCAGAAATTTTATAGGCCTTGAGGACACCTCATCACGGAAGGCTGGGACGCAGACTTCTCTGGACATTCAAACATCAAGCAGACAGCTGCACTCCAGATTAATTCTCTCACCCTCCCAGAAGCCACAGCTTACAAGATCTCTTACCTTTTTAACATTTTTCCTGTTTATAAGAGTGGTACAGGCTTATGTATACATAGAGAACACTTGGAAAACAAAGAAATGTGCAAAGAAGAAGATAAAGTTACCCACAATCTCCCCCCCAAAGGATAACTACTGTAAAGATGGTGGTTCCTTTCCTTCCAGTCTTTTTCCCCCAGTGTGAGCATGTGCATAGAGAAGCAGAGAGAGACATTTTCCCCCTTTAAAGTCTTTTGCCTGTGCTTTCCTAGGAGATTTTGAGCATAAAGTGAAAAATCTAAACTTCAGAATGATGAGGAAGAAGGAACTTCCCTCTCCCTCTCCTCTAATTTCTGCTTCCATCTGCACCACTATTCTAGACCAGGGGTTCTTAATCCTAACTGCACCTGGCTGTAACAATAGGATACAACAATAATTACCACAGCTAGCATTTAAGCAACTAAGGTAGAAGGGGCAGTTTTAAACACTGTACAGACAGTATCTAATGTAATCCTTGCAATCCTATAGTTAGGTACTATCGTCATTTTATAAATGAGGAAACTGAGGCATGGAGAGGTTAAGCAACTTTCCCAAGGTCACATGGGCTGCTCATTGGCGATGCTGGGATTAGGACATCTGGCCCCAGGTGCCATCTTTTCCCTGGTCCACATTGCTCAAAACCATGGCAATAATGACAACAACGTGAGCTGCATTCAGGGCTGGGTTCCCAGTGTCCCCATTGCCAGGTCTGTTATGATTATTCATACTTCTCTCCAGACTCATTCCGTTTCCTAAAGGAAATGAGAAGTCGCTGGAATTCAGCAAAAGTGAGACACCCGGAAGCTACGGCTGACCACATGTACATGGGTCTCCCGCTGGGCTGCCCAAGGAACATTCTTAAACAATGACCTTTCTGGAGCAACCGAGGGTCAGTTCCTGGGTGGATCGCCCTCCACTGAGACCCACCCAGCACCAGATGGGCTGTGAAGGCCCCTCCCTAACTTCCACGGGGCAGTGGAACGGAGAACATGTCCAGGGCTGGAAAACTCACAGTCGACCACCTACTTACATGTGAAACCGGAGAAAAGGCTGGGGGCAGTCTCCTGTTTAACAAGGACGGGCAAGGACTGCTTGTGTGTGTTCAGAGGATTAGCGGGACTAGAGTCAATAGTCGCCGTAGCGGATCAGCTGCCAGTTATGTTTTTACCATCATCACACAGATTCTTGGAGAAAAGCAGCTTGTGTCCACGCCAGGGTGAAACCAGACCCACAAGTGAGAAGAATCCCAGGAATTAATCACTAGGGAGTTTGGTCTCACCTCCAGGGCGGGAAAGAGATGAGAAATTGCTGCTTTGTCCTGAAACTCACTGTCTTTCCAGCTGCTGAGCCAAAAGGGTCTCTCTATGCAGGGGATCCACAGAGAGAAGGACCAGGGGACAGAGGGCTGCAAGGCTGTCATTTAACCACCACCCCTCTGGCTCAGATCCTGTGTGCAGCAGCATCTCAGGAACTTTTCACTACTACACAATTCTTAGTCGCGTGTGTGTGTTTGTTGTGTGTGTGTGTGTCGGGGAGTGGGAAGGGCTGCATTTTGGTTTTAACATTCTAAAAAATTAGGGAGAAAGGGACAGCGAACTCCCACGTACCCAAACCCATATCCAACAACTGTCAAGATTCTGCCACATTAGCGTCATCTATTCCTATTTATTCCTTCCTCCCCATTTGCCTTGCTCAAGTATTTTAAAGCAAATCCAGGGCATCGTGTCTTTCCACTTTTATGTATTTCAGTGTGCAGCTCTGGAAAATATGGACGTTTTCTTACGTATTAGTATGCTGGTTCTTCCATTACTGATCGGAATTACTACAAATATTTTCCTAGAAGATAAGACCCAGGACTGACTGAGGAGTAGGGAAATGGGTCATCTCAGCTTCTAGAAATAGAGTAATGCCTTTTTGGAGGGCCTCCTGGCAATACAAATCCAAAAAGGTTTAACAAGCCGTGAGTAACTTCTGACTCAGCGTTTCCATTCATGCACTCATCAAAAAAAACACTTCCTGATGTCTACCATGTGCCTGGCATTGACCAAAGCATTTTCCTCCCTGGCACAGAGGTAGAAACTGAGGCACAGAGAGGTAAAGTCGCTTGCCCAAGACTATACTACTCTTACATGCCAGGGATGGGATGTGAACCCAAGTAGTCTAGGTTTAAACTGCAATGCCAGATCCTGCCAAGACACAATTTGGGGCCTTCTGATTGGGAGACCTTTGCTCTAGGTTCCACAGAACACTGCTTAACCATCCTGGTGAATGCTTACTAAGTGAATCTTTCCCAGACCCTACGTATGAGGCAGGGACGATTGTATTAGTCCCACCTTTCAGACAAGGAAACTGAAGTCCAGCAGACGAAGGCATCTAGACAAGGCTGCACACGTGCTGGTGGATCTATGTGGTACACCCAGCACCTGTCTCATCTTTCCCACCCCTGCCAAACACCGCCTTTCTGGACAGGCCTGTGACCCAATTAGAGTCTTCCCAGGGGCTGGAATAAAAATACTGAGGACAGAGGGGTGGGGGGATTGGCGGGATTGGGGAGATTTGGTCAAAGGACACAAAATTTCACTTGGACAGGAGGAATAAGCTCAAGGGTGACACTGTACATCATGGTGACAACAGTTAATAACAATATACCGTATACTTCAAAATTGCTGAGATTTTATGTGCTCTCAATGATAAGTATGTGAGGCCATACATGTTAAATAGCATGACAGCCACTCCACAATGATACTTATACGAAAACATCATGTGGTGTACCATAAACATATTAATGTATGATTTTTACTCATCAACTAAAAATACCAAGGACTATAAATCCTCGTTTTACTGAGTTGATATACCAGGAGAACCCAGCCTGCTGGCACAGGCAGAGAGAGGGACACAGAGCCCTAGTGACACGTGTGAGCCCCCTAGCCAGGCTATGTCTGAGCTCCCCTCCTACAGACTTCCCAGCGACATATGGCAAATTTGTCTTACAACCCAAAGAGCTTTAACGAACCCATCCAGCTCACACTGTCCAAAGCCACTGTCGTTTATTCTGTGCCCTCTGCCTGGGACCCATGTTCTCAGCGCACCTGGCAGAACTCCTGCTCACCTTTCAGAGCCAGCCCAGTCACTCCTCCGCCCCGTAGCTCCTCTCCCCGATTGTGCCCAACAGAACTGCCCTTCCCTCTGTGCTCCCACAGCACCTAGTGCTCCCCACTCATCACCCTGCCTGGGCGTCCCCTGCCGGGAAGGTGCAACCGTACTGGGATTCAGGCTGCAGGCTCTACAGGAAGACAGACAGGGCTACAAATCCCTGCTCTGCCACTGTAAGCTCCGTCACATCCTGGACGAGCCTTTTTCTCACCTTTCTGATCCTTGATTTTTCTCATCTACAGAGAGGCTGGTAACAGCTCCCGCCTGTGGCTGACACCCAGCTGTGTAGATTGTGGCCTTCCCAAGCCCTGTCTCTCTTGGAGTCTCTCACTGGACAGACAAGTACTTTCCCAGCCTCCCTCACAGCTAGGGGTGGCCACTGGCTCCTTTACGGCCAATGGGACATAAAGAGAGGTCCGCTGGGGACACCGTCCCTTGTGAAAGGAAAGGCATGTGAAGAGAAAGCCTTGCTCCTCCCCTTCCCCCAGCCCGGATGCCGTGTGTAATGACGTGGTCCTGGGCTGGGGCAGCCGTCCCGACTGTGCAACCACCAGCATCAGAACAAACGAGGCGCCTGCACGCGCAGGGCTGTGAAATGGAAAGAGAGAGGGAGCGGCCTCTGCACCAGCTAGCTCATCTCTTCCCCCACTGTCCGCAGTAAGATTAAGTCCCTTTCCCCACCGCTCAGCCAGGACACACCAGGCATCTTGTTCCCTATAGCCCAACGCACCCCCCAACAGACGGCCTCACAGCGTGGGGGTTCAACGGCATCAAGTGTGGAAAGCACTTAGCACGTTGATGGCACTCACTCCGTGTTGGCTGAAGATCATTACCACCATCACAGCTGCTCAGAGCCACGCCACGGCTTCCACATCCCACTAGAGGGAGAGAAGGGGCCAGGAGCTAACGCTGGGTCCATTTCACCACCACCCTCCCCCCCCACTGCTGATGCGGGAAACCACAGCGGCCGGGGTGGCTGTGATCAGACCTTCAGTGGCATTAAACAGCCGAGGATGAAAGAGGCAAAAGGGACCTGAGAGCTCAGCAACCTCCGGAGGGGGCCACAGCCCTGACCCCGTCTCCTAGTGCCACTCTCCAGCTGGCCGCGTCGCCACGCACTGGGCCCACTCTAGCCACAGCCTCAGACACCTGTACTACCGCTTACTTCACGCTTTTCCGTAACTATCCTCATTTTTATTTTTGGCTTAAATACCAACTGTAGCCTCACCCAAAGCAGAAATAGCCACAGAATACTAGGTTTGATGTGCTGTTTAAATTCTCTTCCTGTTACGCACTGAAATAGAACTACAACTATTAAAATGCTTAAGGTGTTTTTTTTTTTTTTTTTTGAGACAGAGTCTCACTTTATTGCCCAGGCTAGAGTGAGTGCCGTGGCGTCAGCCTAGCTCACAGCAACCTCAAACTCCTGGGCTCAAGCAATCCTCCTGCCTCAGCCTCCCAAGTAGCTGGGACTACAGGCATGTGCCACCATGCCCGGCTAATTTTTTCTATATATATTAGTTGGCCAATTAATTTCTATTTATAGTAGAGATGGGGTCTCGCTCTTGCTCAGGCTGGTCTCGAACTCCTGAGCTCAAAGGATCCGCCCACCTCAGCCTCCCAGAGAGCTAGGATTACAGGCGTGAGCCA